>JAVSCE010002801.1:0-108225 GCA_032199065.1 Smutsia gigantea
TATATTATCCCCAGGGCCACAATATATCAGCTGCTGCAAAACTTTAAGACAAAACAGCATAAAACCATTAAGTTCTTAATTTATTCTTTTTGATTTAAAGTCTGTAGGTCTTTCCCCCTAAAATCATAAAACAAAATGGTTACAAAATATGGTTTCATGGCTTACATACTTTATAACTATTTATATATTAAATAGCTCTCTGCAAACACATTTATGTGGTTGAAGAGATTGAAAAGGTGATTATCAAATAATGTATGTAAAATACCTAGCACAAACCTCACATATAGCAAGGATGGATATTAATGGAGGTTGTTGTTCCATTTATTGAGAAGAAATAAGAGATGAGGGGATGAGTACAATAATCCTTTACTACCATAATCCAAGAGCAGCCAGACAGTGAAATGTCAGGCTACAGCTTTGGGAGGAGCATCCAGTGAGCTGTCTGCTGTGACCCCTGAACTGGCTGCCTGACCCTGCGGATCCCAGTGTTCAGCAATGAACCACAAATACCTTTCAAGACTCGCAAATCCGTAGTTTTCTATTTTGCTCAATTGGATTTAAATCTCCAGTGCACATTTAAAAGAACACTTCTGGGGGCAGTTTTTGGTGGGATCTGCCTAGTGTCTGGCATCTTTGATAGCCTCAGAGCAATAGAACATTCAGTAGTCACAGTGACGTGCAGCTTCAAGATACTGTTGGATGATACAGTGCAGGACAGGGAAGGAGGAGTGCCCTTAGTGGGTGGGAGCACCCCACTTTCAACATCTTTCCTAGTTTTAGACTACTTCCTCTTCCTAGCAGGCACAGATGGGCTGAATTCCTTAATTAAGATCTCTTGATTGGTCTAATTTAGACTCTTGTCATTCATCAAGTTTTCTTTTCTCCCTCCCTCTTCCCTTTCCTTTCTTTTTTCTTTCTTGGCATCCTAATGCTTTGTTACTGTAATCTATTTATTCTGAGTCCAAATGTTAGATGCAAACACTTTAAGCTCTTATTTCCTGATACAGGCCGCATTGTGTCCTCCCTTCCCCTAATTCCTGGGCTGAAGTGCTAACCTCCAGTACCTCTGAATGTAGCTGTATTTGGAGACAGGGTCTTTGAGAGGCAATTAAGTTTATATGAGGTCATCGGGGTGGGCCTTGGGCCTTAATCTAATAATCTGTGTCCTAATAGCACAGATAGGTCTGAAGGAAAGACTACATGAGGACCAGTGAGAAGGCAGACATCTACAAACCAAGGAGGGAGCCCTCGGAAGAAATCAGCCCTGCTAACATCTTGATCTTGGGCTTTCACATTCCAGACCCAGAACTTTCTGTTGTTTAAGCCACATAGGCAGTGATACTTCATTTTAGCAACCCTAGCAAATGAATGAATCCCCTTGATTTTTTTTTAAAAACACAGAACACTAGAAATTTGTTCCTTCTCCTTGCACAGGGGCCCTGCTAATCTTCTGTGTACTATTCCAACTTATGAATGAATGAATACTCCCCTTAGATTTGTTGACCCCCAAATTTACCAAAGCTTTAAAAAAAATAGGCTTTCCTGTATTTTGGCTCTCATCCCTGCTGTTGCCACACGCCACCATTGCAGCATATTTGGCAATAGGGACTACATTTATGTGAGTGTGAGCGGACACCAGATCACAGTATTTCTGAATTTGCATGGCACTTCTAACAGGTACAGCACACCAAGTCATTTAATATTTAATATTACTATGTGTCTATAAGCATGAGCAGGAAACAAAACAAACTTAAAAAGTGGTGGTATGTGGGTGGGAAGGAAAGAAGACCTTAGCCAAAGAGAAAATTCTGGTCTAAAATCTGTTCTTACTGTTGTGCTGGCACAACTTTTCTCCCTCAGTAGGATGAACACATGTCTATACAGCTCATTAAAATTCCCATGTTTGGGTGAAAATATTGAAATACTGCAGGTGGCAGCATGACATCACGCATGATTATTTTAGCACAAAACCACGTCATTGTCCTGCCTTTTTTTTTGTTTTGTTTTTCATTTTTTCTAGTGGGCAAGTTACTGGAACCTTTTAAAAAATGATTATTTATGACGAAAACTTGGAAAAGCAATTATGCCTGTTTTTCAAGTTCACTCCCATGGGCTGTACTACAAAGTACCAATCAGCAACATCCCCTGGAAGAGACTTTAGGCAAGTATGCTGTTACTCTAGCTACCCGCTTGGAGAGTCCCCACCTTAGACTTAAGCATAATTGGAAAGTAAACCTCAGAGATGTGCCCAACTGTCTTTCAAGTTCCTAAAGATAAGTTTACCAAATGATAACAAAGAAGTAGTTATTCTGAGAACTTAAGGGAACAAAGTGATGGGACTGAGAGCTGCCTTTTAGAGGAAGACACTCATGCTATTCTGTAAATAACATAACAGATACTATTCAGTATATCCCTATTCATCTTCTAACCAGAAAAAATAGCTTCATCAGGGAACTCCAATAATGACTAATCTCAGCAAAACCTAAAACTCTAAACCATGGGTCAGCAAATTTTTTCTCCGCAGGTCCAGATATTGAGTATTTTCAGTTTTGGGGCTGCATGGTCTCCATCACAACTCTGCTTTCTGCCTGACAAGCAGCTATAGACAATACATACATTAATGGATGTGGCTTTTTTCTCATGAAACTTGATTTGCAAATGCTGGTGATCAGACTTAGCTGTGGGGTACAGTCTGCCAACAGCTGCTCTAAACCTGATGTGGATAAAGTGAAGGTTCCTGTGGCCAGGATCCTCACCTGGCCCTGGTTGGCTAGCTCACTGCATAAGTGTGGGCAATACGTTGCTATTGACTCTATAGAAAGAGCTCCACCCAGTGCTCTGCACAGTGACAGGGTGGCACAGCTGCAGGAGAGCAGAGGCTGGAGTGGTGACAGTGCCGAGAACAGAGACTGAGACGGATGCAGGGGCAGAGGGGCCCAGAGGCAGAGACTGGCTTGCTGCATGGAGACTCGCTCTGAGTGGACAGGGTTCTAGTGATTGACCTGCCATCATAGGAATAAAGTTGGGTATAAACCCTTTCACCCCAAGAATGTTCCATTGTCATTCTTTGGTCTCATTGAATCCATAGTGAGCTTGCCTGGTGCTGAAACCCATTGGCAAGACACCTGGGCTTGCCCTCCCTCTGAGGAAGACACTGTCTGTATTAGGTTTGAACTTTTCTGTAGCGGTTTCTCCTCCCTCATCTTTTTTCTTTTCCCTTGAAGGATCCTGTGTTCCACATATATTCCAAGCATGATCTTGTGCCATCTTTTTTGGAGATAAAATGTTGTATTGGGTGGAATAGGGAACAGACTTTTGAGCTTGGAGATGACTCTGATCATAATGTTGGCCTGGGCATATCTCACTTTTTCTTACTTCTTTCCAAGGGACCCACCTGGTTGGGCTCAATCTTGGGAGTAAGGTTTTAGACTAGTATTGTGCTCCGAATAAGCCCAATTATGTAAGTGTAAAGGTAACGTGGAAAATCTTCTTTGGGTATCATGCGGGTAAAGCGTGTGCCTATTAACCAAATAACCAATTTAGGGAGTAAATTATATTAGTAATTATATTAGAGGTCATGTACATATATTCATTTATGAACAGTGCCCTGTATATGAAAAAGTGCATTAAATGATTCTCAAAAACAGGATGTATTTATAAATATATTTATCAATCATCAGGTTCCATGGGCACTAGTTCCAAATATGGTTCAATCAAGGCCACCTGCCAATGTCTAATCTTTGGCCAAAGATGGTTCAGATGTAGATAATGAGGATGAGTTTGTGGAAATCAGCAAACATGAGCTCCTCAGGCTGTCTTAAAGGAGCCCTGAGTCCTGAGTGACTCCAAACTGTTTGTTTCTTTATAGGGATTCTCTTAAAAGAACTGACCTGCTAGGTCAATAAATTGCCACCTAGACTGGAGCAGACCCCAGCAGAATAAAGCAAATAATTTCCAGGAATTCACTCTGTAAGCTTCTTCTGGGGCAGGTAGAGCTGAAAGGATGCTTTTGATAGCTCTGGACTCACTTTGATCCTAAGCTTATGAGAACATCTTAGGAGGGAAGGCCCTTGACCGTGGAAGTGAGGCTGGTCAAGGATACCTCTTCTCACACAGAACTACACTTTGCATGGGTATACATTATGTGGATTAATTTATGAATAGACTCTATCATCTGTATGTGGACTGTAATACCCATAGGCAGAAATCTGTGGTTGGCCTTCAAATATTGACCTGGGCTCATTTGAGTTCATGCTTCATCAGCTCTCATGGGCAAGTAAAGCAATTCCTAAGGCTTACATGTGCAATCAGGGACTTTGTCTATTTTCATCTTTCTTGCCTGTTTGGAAATCTTACTGCTTGGTTTGGATTGCAGAAGTAGACAAAACTAAATAGAGAAAACTGCCTTGTGGAACAGCCCTGGAAAGTGTTGTTGCTCAGATATAGATAGCTTTATGTAGGGGGAATTTCCATGATAACTATACTTAAAGGACTAGAAAAGTGAATTCACATGAAAAGCACACATGGGATGCTTGGAGAGTGGTTGTGTAAAACCGTATCTCTAGGGGAAGAGTTGAGAATGTGCTCAAGGCATTGGGAAGAAAAGGCCTGTTAATTTGTTTTAATTATTGGCTGAAACTTGATGGAAACAGGAAAAAATCCTGCAAATGACACAAAGTGGACTATTTCCTCATGCTCCATACAGATTTTTTTGGGAAACATTTTCCTTTTCCACCCTTTTTTGGCAAGCTTTGAATATGTGTTTTCACTCCGTACCTGAACATCTTTCCTAGGTTCTAGAACTGTATTGTTCAAAATGGTAGCCACTAGCCCCATGTTGCTATTACATACTTAAAACGTAGCTGCTGTGACCAGGAACAATGTTATTAATTTTACTGAATTTCAGTTAGTTTAAATTTAAATAGCCACATGTGATTTTTGGCCATCTCATTGGGGCAGCATAGGTAGAACACTTCCATCGTCACAGAAAGTTCTGTTTAGACGGTGTCCTGTCCTAGAGTATGACAGATGAACTTTTTGCTAATAGAGTTGTTTTTAATGTTGAAGTCTTGGTTTTCTCCCAACTGACAAAGTTTAGAAAAGAACGCCTGAGAGAAGACAACTTAACTCCCATTGTGTTCAGATGTTATTAACATTTACTCACAATTTTTTTTTCCTGTCCTTTGAGCAATTCTGTTTATTTTTATTTGTAGCATTTTATATTTAGTTCTTTCTAATGTAGTTAAATACAAATATAGTAATTTCAGGAAATACTCCTTTTAATTACTTGTGCTTGAAATATCATCATTAATCCTTAGTGTAAAACTGAGTGGCCAATTCCACATTATGAATGGGAAAAACAAAAAAGAGAAAAGCCTGCTTTCTTTAATTGTGTCAGACAGGAAAATGCTGGGTTTAGCAATAGAAAACCCAGAGGAAGGAAGCTTTGTTAGGTTTTCAAAATGGAGCCAGAAGTGCACAAGTCAACTGACCTTGCTGCTCTCTCTAATTTCTCAGAAGGGCATCTGTGAATACCTAATTTAGGCTCTCTCCACCCCCCTCACTCTAAGTACACATTAGCTTCAGGTAAAAGGGATCTTTATGTTCAGATCATGGTTACCACCTTGAGTAGGTGTGTTTCAGGAGGTAGCTAATGGTCTCAAAATAATCAAAATGATCAATTTCTGATAATTCTATCAGGTAAAACAAGTTGAAAGCAAAATGCATTAAAATTA
Organism: Smutsia gigantea; assembly: GCA_032199065.1. Taxonomy (NCBI): domain Eukaryota; kingdom Metazoa; phylum Chordata; class Mammalia; order Pholidota; family Manidae; genus Smutsia; species Smutsia gigantea. Next base: position 5,736 of record JAVSCE010002801.1, read on the forward strand.
CCAGGTGCAAGCTCCCTAAGGGCACCAGTCCTGTCTGTGTTGTCCTCATGGGTAAACCCAAGTGCCCCAAAGTGGCTGTGCTACAACTGGTTCCTATAAATGAAGGCATTTAAATATGTTTGTGTATTATTAAGGGGTAAGAAACACTATAGCTGCCGAACGTCGGGGATCAGGGCCATCTCTGGATGGTTTCCTAGGCAGTTGGGGGTGACTCGGGTATGTAGCCCCCTGGGTAAGGGCTTAGGCGTCTGCCTGTCCGTGTTGCTGTTTGCTATGTCGAAGAAAGGTTTCTGAAATGCAGACTCAAGTGTCAGAGACTGACAGACTTAACTGTTCCAGCTGGCATTTACACTCTCAAGAGATAAAGGACCTTCTGATGGACTTAAAGTGGAGGGACGGAGGTAGGAGGAGAGTCATTCCCTAAGTCCACATCAACACCCAGCTTCCCTCCTTTCTCTTTCTCTGGTCTCATCCATCCCCTGTCAGAAAAATACACCAGCAGCATGCACTCCACTCAAAAGATTGCCAACACCTCCAAGTAATAGCAATCAACATATTTAATAGATTCAGCTGTCTTTTTGGGTGACCTGGCAGCAGACTTCATTGAAAAAAAGAGTCAGGTTTTTAAAAAGAAACATTGCTTTATTGCCTAAATGTGGAAATGATACAGACCACCAGCTAAGTGAATGGTTTTTTGAGAAAGTTAAACATGTCCGTAGCTACTTCAATAGCACATACATAAGTGGGAGGTGCCCAGAGGATTAATATGCACAGGTGGCTCAAATTTGCCGGCAAATCATTGCTGTTCTGAGCTCTCCACCCAAACAATGATCTGAATGTCATGTGAAGAAGCTAAAAAACAATCTGAAAACCCTCCAATAATGCTGTCTCCAAATAAATAAAAACACAGTGCAATTCAAGGTCTCCCCGCAGCCTGCTCTTGACTGTGTTTCTCCCTGAAAATAATTCTTTAATTTGTCCCTTTGCCCTTCTTGGATGCTGGGTGTATATTAACCAGCTAACCTACAATCAGCAAGGGAAGCTTGTGAGAGTTTTGGCAGACCTGCCTAGTGAAATAATGCAGAGTGTGGTAGAATTTAGGCCATTTGGCTGGGGGATGTGAGAACAGTAAAGTGATGTATGTAGAGAAAGGCACGGTTCTAGACAGCTGTTGAGAGTCCTTAAGGAAATATACACCCCTCCAAGGTTTCATTTGAAAGTGGAGCACATTTCCAAGGTGGCCCAGGAACCATACAGCAGCTAATTGTTTTTCTTACTTTTTTTGTTTTTCGAACATTCTGTGAACTAATTAAGTTATGAAAAGCCATTTAAACACAAGTGGGCCATGATTTCAACACTTCCAAAAAACAAAAAATAAAGGCTGATATTTGAGGTCTTGTTTTCTCTGGCCCTGCCTCCAAAACCTCAAAAACATTTAATAAAAATAGATAAAACTCCACAGAGAACAGAAATTCCCCCCACCCACACACATATACACACAAGTTTTACTATATTAACTTAGGCTCTTGTCTCCTTCTACTTCTGAGTTGATGGGTAGCCTCTCTAACTCCTCAATTTTATATATGGAAGGGAGATGAGAACTCCTAAGCCTTATGATAAAGATAAGACTAAAAACTGTGTGCCTCTTGAAATATCAAACAGTGAAAGGAAGCCTATGTGCCAATTCTGACTTTCCCATCTGGACTGATTGTGGCTTTTACTTCCTTTGCACCTGCCTCTCCATCCTTTTCTTTGGGAATAGTCAGTAGGGTAGCTGGAAAGGATATTAACATGCTCAAGTTTCTATTTTGGGAACAGCAATCCCCCATCCCTTGGAGCCCCCTGAAGTGGGGTGTGAAGGCATCCTGATGTTTTATTGCACATATGAGGGGGCAGGAGGCAAAGAGAAATTGAGCTCTGTGGAATGGAGCAGCCACGAAATAAAGGTGGCTGGGTCTACTTGAGGGGCTGGTGTGGGCCTGACATTCACTGCCTGCCTGTTCATATGCTCATCCTCATAGTTAGAAATGGGCTTGCTCTCCAGGCCACCTGGTTGCAGCAAAAGCTACTACAGGGGCTGCTGCTGGGTTAGTAAGCAAGTCTAGTGTGTGCTGTCTATGACAGATTGCAAAGATGGTCTCAATTCTTCACCCCTCTTTGTGTCTTTGCCCCCCTTGCAATGTGACTTTGCAGCTCCTTCCATCAAAAGGTAGCATCTATATCCCCACTGTTTGCATTTGGGCTGAACTGCTTCGGTCTTTAGAATGCATTAGAAGCGCTAATGAGCCAGTGGAGTCTAGATTCCAAGATGACCTTCAGTGCCCCCCAACCTTATCTATCGCCTGGCTTTGATCACAGTCAGCACATGTGAATTTGATGAGCTATCATCCTGTGGTCATGTTATGGCAGAAGGGATTTTGTAGATGTGGGGAAAATGGAAGTTCCTATGGGAAGGATCCTCACCTGACCCTAAACTACTTGATGTAATTGGCCTGCTAGGCTAATGTTTCCACACCTGTGGGCAACGAGCTATTATTGACTGAGTCACTATGGAAAGAGTTCTGCCCAGTGTTCTGGGTGGAGGCAGAGGAGATGCAGATTAGGGACGTGGACCTGCTGACCGCTGGATGCAGAGTGATTCTAGTGCTCGACCTACTGCTGAGAGAATAAAGCCAAGTATAAACCCTTTTACTCCAAGAATGTTCTGTTGTCATTTCTTGGTCTCACTGAATCCATAGTGAACTTGCCTGGGGCTGAAACACTCATGCAAGACAGCAGATATAATTAACTTTCTAAATCAGTTGACCTTAAGATAGAGAATTATCCAGGTGGGTCTGACTTAATCACATGAGCCCTATAAACCTGGGTCTAGCTGGCAGATCTGAAGCTTGAGAATAGTATGAAGAGCCCTTCCTGGCTTGGAGACAGCTCGGTGGCAAGGCGGGTGGGTAGCCTCCTGTTGCTGAGAGTGTACTCTGACAGCCAGCAAGGAAACAGGGATCTCAGTCCTACAACCATGAGAAATTGAGTTCTGCCAAGACCAAGAATGTGATGCGAAGCATAATTTTTTCCCCCAGAGTCTTCAGACAAGCACTCAGCCTGGCTTGTTTTCAGCCCTGGCTTCACTGATATGGGGACCTGCAGGAATGCCCCAGGAGAAGCTAACTACTGGATGTGTAGTGTGTTTGACAGTCTATTCAGCTGGGGACTGTTGTGTATGCTGAGATAAGAAACAGAATCAGTGTTGCCCAAGAGGAATTCCACACCCAGGTAAATGAACTCTGTGTAATTTGTACAAACAGGATTACTACTGCCTTGTCCTGCTTTTTGTCAGGGGGAGGTGCAGAGCAGAGGGCAAACTGACTCCCCAGTAAAACCTCAGACTTGCATAATTCCTATTCTAGAAGAATCTAGAAGAAAGGTATTCCCAACAAGCAAAATTTCATCTGGAGGGAGAGATGCATTTCTGTGGGGTATTTGGAAGTGGGGATTAATGGTTAGGATTAAGCACAACAAAAGTCTAGGATTTTTTTTGTTCAGGGGTGGGTGGGGAATCTCAGAGGGTCCGGCTGTATGTGTCAGCTGGGTGCTGGCCACCCACTGTACTGGTCTCTCAGGGAAACATGATTCACACAAGTGTTTTTATGCTGACCTGTGGACCTCCAACTGTCCCTTTCCACACCCTGACCCTTCCTGCCTACAGCCTTCCCTGCTCTGGGCAAGGGAAGAGCAGCTTAGTGGACTGGGTCCCAGAGAGAAAGATGCATAGGTGTGTCCATGGCCCAGAATTTTCTGCCTTTGTGTCTCCCCTTCACATGTGCAGCCCCTCCTTGGAGACACCATATGACCCAGGGAATCCTGTTATGACAGCATGCACCGTTAGGTCCACTTGTTTTTCCCTGACACCAGACCCTGTGCTCCTGGCACTCAAGTCCTCTATTTTATTCCTCTCTGACCCTCAGCACATGTCACAGTGCCTGGCATACACCAGGCACTCAAATACCCATTAAATGAATGACACTAAATATGAGAGTAACACATGACGTTCCTGGGTTAAAATAATTTTTTTTGGCTATTTCCTTTAAAAAAGCATGTGCAGTCTTGAAGAGCCAGAGGTCCCTGGGCATTATATTTCTGTGCATCCTGTCAGGCTAGAAATAGCTGTTGTCCAGACTCTGTACTTCAGAGGCAGCAAGAGCTAAGTGCCAGCAGCTCTGATCTATGGTCTCCATCTAAGAACACAAGGACAGGAGAGTGGGTAGTTGATGAAAGCAAGTATCTTGTTTCAAGTTCAAAGCAGTGCTTTTGTGACCTGTTTTGTTATCAGGAGTGACAAATCCCACCCGTGCACTCTGGACAAACCTTTGGTTATCACCACCTCTGTTTGGGCTACAAGCTATTGGCAGCTTTTGGCTGAGAGCCCCCATTGCAGAGTCCCGAGGTGTTCTTCAGCATTCCAGGCAGCCAGAAGTTGACTCCAGTGACTGCTAAGCCAGGTGTGTATTTTATTATCTGGCAGAGCTATCATAGAACTGTCATAGAACTTCAAACTTAGGGGACATTTAAGGACATGGAAGGAAAAATAGAGTCTTATTCCTAAAGTGAGGTATTTTCTTTGGCAAGTGTAAATATCTTCATCAACTAGTTGCTTCCAAGCAGATTCTGAATATGGTGAAGTATAATTATAATACAGAGTATGGCACTGTTTCAGGGATTGGATATTCATAGATTCTGGCTCCATCATATAGTATCTGTGTGAACTTAGGTTACGCAGTCTCTCTGAGCTTCAATTTCTTTATGTAAAATGGATATCGTGATGTAAGCAGAGTGCTGTCAGTGTTGGGGGCTGCTCATTCCTTACTCTGGATGTTTCTTTCCATTTTGAAGGACTTCCTCCTTCCCTTTCTCCTCTCCCTTTATTAGCCTCAGGCTTAGAGCCTCTCTCCACTATACCCCTCACTCATGCAGAATTCATTTACCCAGTCAGTGGGGGTGTTAGGGCATGTGTAGTGCACCCCATTCTTTGTCATTTCTCCTGGAGGCAAGCTGCTTAGAGGGGGCAGGAATTTTGTGGGATTCCTGTGATCTCTGCCTCCTGGCATTCATGTCCTTGTGTAATTCCCCTCCCGCTGAGTGTGGGCTGGACCTGGTGACTGGCTTCTACCAAACAAAATATGGCAGAAAGGAAGGGGATGGGATATCACTTCTGAGATTAAGTTACAAAAAGACTGATTTTTGTCTTTCTGGACCTCTCTGTCTCCCTCATTGGGCCCTTGCTCTGGAGGGAAGCAAGTGGCTATGTTAGAAGTAGCCCTAAGGAGAGGTCCACATAACAGGGGACTAATGTCTCAGGCCAACAGCTAGCAAGGAGCTGAGGCTCAGGCCAGTGGCCTGTGAGGAGCTAATTCCTGCCAGCAGTCGGTGAGCCTGGAACCAGTGTTCTTCCACTTGAATTTTTAGTCAACCACAGTCCTGGCCTTGATTCTAGCCTCATGAGAGACCCTGAGTCAGAGGACCCAGTTATGCTACACCCAGATTCCTGATCCCTGTAAACTGTGGGGTAATAAATGTTTACTGTTTGAAGCTGCTAAGTTTTGGCGTTATTTGTTACATAGAGATAGGCAGTACAGCTGGGTAGGTCTGGCTAATTATTGGGTTGGGTTTTAGGAAGCCCTCTGTCCCTCAGATGTAAGGCATTTTCCAGCCTAACCTGTACGGGTCACAAAGATGATAGTTTGTTCCCCACTCGCTTTTTCTTTTTGCCTGATTACCAGTTATTAATTAGAAGCCTGGACAAGGAGAGGTGTGTTATTTATCACCTTCTAACTCCTCTACTAAAAACCTTAAGGTGAAGGCTCTTCAGAGATGTTAATTCATCCTCAAGACGTGCCATAGGGATTGCTGCAAGTAAAGTAGTGGCGTCTGGCCTTACCTGAAACAGCATCTTCAGACAACATCCAGTCCCTTTGCCATTAATAAAAATGCACATGCTCTTTTAGGCACATTTATAAGAGTTGACAGACATTTATGCACCTTGAAGTTCCTTCGTCCCCAAACCCAATTCACAAACTTTCTGAGTCTACTGCCTGGCCCATGTCATTTGCTCCTATCAAAAGTTGCCCATCCAGAGCCCAGGTCTTAGCAATGGAAATCTCAAGCTCATGTGAAGCCAGTGTGGGAGGAACCTGGGGGCTTGAGCAGCTGCTGAATTTTGAGATCCCTATTTAGGAGGAGGACAGACTTGCCCACCCGATCCCAGTGGCATGCTCAAGCTACTTTGGGAAGAAGCAGAGAGAAAAATCTAGAATATTATTAAGACTTTCCAGAAAGTGTTAACAAGGCAACAAGCATTTGGGCATCTTTGCTTTTTCTCACTTGTCCTTCCTCAGGTCAGTGAATGGGAGCGTGTGCACACTTAATTCCAAAGCTTGGCCCCTCTTGGGTGTTTTTTAAACATGGTCCAGGAGCAGACTCCGTGTGAATAGCCTTCCTAGGGGTCAAAGCTCCCTGGACGGTGGGGAATGGATACTGTGTGATCCCCTCTGGAGGGAAAGGGGGAGAGATCTGTGGCCTGGCAGATTGAGAAGGTTAAAATGTGCTGTCTCAATTTCTTCCCTTGTGTCCTATTTCAGATTATTTTTTTAAAAAGTATGTAAAAACAGAAAAACAGCATTTGGATTTTATAAAATACAACAGATCAATTCCTACTTGTGGTTTTACCCTGGAGCTGGTGTGGAGAGCAGTTCTAACAGATACATTTCAAAAATCATTAGGCTCACCAAAATTTGAGCTGGCCCATGACATTTGGATTGGATCCATTTTTTTTTTTAAATCTGATACTGTTCCACCCCTAGTGGTCTCTGGCCTTTAGTTCTGCTCTCTACATCATGAATTTAGGAAAAAACATGTATTTGCCCCCTGAAGATAGAGTTCTTTGGTATTCATGGGTTTCTGGGCGTTAAACATAAACTGCTTAAGTAGGAAAGAGAAAGATGGTTGATAAATTTCCCCCCCTTAGGGAGACCCCATGATTTTTAATAACCCCCAAACCACCTTTCTCAGTTTCTTTGGGCCTACCCTGATGATATACACATTTTCATTAGATTACCTAGAGTAGTCAAAAGTCATAGGTAATAGTTAAAAAAGACTTTATTTTAGGAGACCTATTATATAATTTTAATATATACTTAATATGTGATATGTCTACCTAGCTAATTTTAAAAAATACCTGTCATTTAATTAGGGTGCTATATTAGTTTCTAATTGCTACTGTAACAAATTACCACAACGTGTTTTTTTAAAATGACACAAATTTTCTATCTTACAGTTCTGGAGGTCAGAATTTGAAAAAGGTCTTGCTGGGCTAAAATTAAGATGTCAGCAGGGCTACTTCCTTCTGAAGGCTCTAGGAAGACTGTTTTCTTGCTTTTCCCAGTCGCTGGAGGCAGTCTTCATTCTCTGGCTCTTGGCCTTGAATCACTCCAACCTCTCGATTCTGACCTTTGTGCGTCTTTCTTGTACTTATGAGGCCCGTTCAAACAATCCTGGGAAATCTCCCCATCTCAAGGTCCCTAACTTAACCACATCTACAAAGTCTCTCTTGCCATAGAAGGTAACATACTCACAGGGTCAGGGATGAGGATGGGGACATCTTCTAGGGGAGGGGCCATTATTCTCTTTACCATAGGCATATTCAGAGGAACCCTTATGTCGGTGTCATGATTTGAAAGGGTCCCAGAGTCTTTCTATCTGATTGCTGATACCTAGGCCAGCATGAGACAAAAGACTACAGTCCTTATCATCATCATTGCTATCGTTTAGAAAGAAACAACTCTTATTGCTGTTCTCTTTTGAATTCCCAGATAAAACTTCAGTAATGCAACTCAAATGGAGATCATTGTGGTGTGCCAACTTACTCTACTGAAAAGAAACTCTGAATTCAAGAAATAAGCCATTCAGTAAAGAAATCATTAGTTTAGGAGCCAACTGGTTCACACAGCCTGAAACTACCCATGTCTTACTATAACTAAATAGCAGCAGACTATTTCAGATTATTACATGTATGCAACACACACTGCATGTAAAATAAAGGCACTTTAATATTCATACGAATCCAAACAATCACTGGAAGGTTCACAAAGGCAAGGCCTCCCAGGCTCCTTTCCTTCTTCGAGTTTATCTCCTTGGGGATTTTATTTTTTCCTGACATACTTCAAGTGAAATGAAACCCTGATGACCTGTACATATTTCATCTGCCATAATGAACGTTACAGATCATTGAAGACGGCCACCTCATGCGATTCCCCCCCCCGGGAATCTCCGTTTGTTCATTATTGCCCCCTTTAACTTGTCCTGTGTTGTCTCCCCCGTGCCTATTACAGGAACACCACCAGAACTGTTCTTTTCCACTTTTCCCTGAATATTGGTCGTGAGGTCCATCATTTCTATCTTTTTTCATTTTATTGCCCATGCCTAGATGATGCTCCTCACCTCTTCTCTGCTAATCTTAAACCTACCAACCAAAGGCCCAAATTCAATTATCCGACTTGGTGAATTCCATAGCACCATGGCGCACGCTGCTCACCTGCTACTTTGAACAGGCCCTTTTTATTTGAGGCAAGGTGTCAGCTGATGTACTTTTTTTCCCTGCTGTTTTGCTCCCTGTCCTTCCTCCTTTCCAAGCAGCTGCCAGTGCATTAGGATTTTATCAGTTGTCCAAGGGATGATAACAACCAAACGAAAGAGTGAATTCTCAGGTTTTGGGTTTCAAAAGCCTGACCTTTGAATTTCACAACATTCAGAGGGACTTAGGGGATCATAAAGTCTATTCTGAAGCCAGTGAATTATAAGTAGGGGAGAGTGTGTGTGAACCTCGGGGGTGCACAGACTTGCTAGGTAGGTATGAGGCCATGGGAGCGTCAGCGGAATCAGCTTCCAGACCCTCAAAGTCTCTGTGTCTCCTTCTCTAGGAGTCAAAGCTTCCTGGAGGGTGGGGAGTGGATGCTGTGTGATCCCCTCTGGAGGGAAAGAGGGAGAGATTTGTGGTCTGGCAGAGTGAGAAGGTTAAAATGTGCTGTCTCGAATGGATTTGTCTGTAGACACAATTACCATCTGCAGGGTTTCTTTTTGCTTTCTTCCCACACTTGCTTGTTGCCATTTCCTCTCTAATTCACACCTTTTCCTGCCACGGTGGAAAAACCCTGGGTGCCAAACCACAGGGCCCTGTGAAATACTAATACTGAGAAAGCAAACTGCTCAGATGACTGGCAAACACATCCTTTTACAACTCAGATAGTTTCTAATTCTTTGTTCTAAACAAAATTGAGGACCTGCTCAGGATTATTCAAAATAATCTTGGAGGATTGACCACTATGCTATGTTTAGGATTAACTCTGAAAAAGTTAAAAAAAAAAAAAAGGAAGTATATTGCTACAAGAAAATCTATTCTATTTCCAGTTACTTATTTTTTGAAAGCCCTTTTAGTGTTACTTAATAAAATGAGGAAAAACAGTGCTGGCTTCTGTCTCATTCTAACAACAATTAATATTCATTCATGAAGAGATGAACTACTAAGGAAACCAAACCAGTCCTGTCCATCTTATTGAGAGATGAATTTCTGGTAGAATTTGAAATTTTATGTTTATCAACATTTACAATTCCCATTAAAACAATATGTATTGTTTTAATGGGTACTAAATGAGAAGTGTAATGATATCTTTCCAGAAGAAAAAAAAATTGAACCTATGCCACAGGAAATTAAAAAAAAAAATTTACATCCTTAAAAAAATTTTTTTTGCAGTGACTTATGATAGGCTCATTTAGCAAAATTCTTTCAGGTATATTATTGCACTAAGATAACATTTTGTGGGGAAAATGAGATGGAAATATAATTTCAAGGAACATTTAAAAGCAAAATGCACATGTACATTTATATTTTCAAATGGACAATGGTGAATATCAAATTCCTTGGGAATTTAGATTCCATTGGAAACATTTAAAAGGATAGGATAACAATCTTAATTTAGACTTCCAGTATTTAGGATTCACTGGTAGCATCAATTTAAATCTATGATAAAAAACATAGATGTCAACTTAAAAATGTGTTAGGTATGGGGTACAAAGTCTTTTGAAATTATTTTAGGGAATAACTGAGCAAAAGGAGTTGAAGATCAGATGATAAAAATCATGCACAATGATTTAAAGTAAGTTTCAAATGAGATTAATACTCTACGGCTGGGGTGGCAGGCAGCACTGTTTGGAAGAGCAGCAGGGCTTCATAGTGGGCGGGGTGTGGGTTGGAAGATAATAGAACTTGCAGAGTCCAGTCTGAGAACTGGCAGAACCTAAACCCCGACTCTAGTCTGTAGTCCCTGGGCAGATGGTGATGGGTGGGTAGACGCAGGAGAGTAGAGGTGGCTGTGTGGGGAAATGCCAGGGATTTCTTGAAGTTCCATTTATATGGTTCCTTTTAGTGTCCCTTCTGGGTTTGAAGCCCAGCTCTCCTCAGCAATTACTCATCTCTTTAATGTTCCTTGTTTAGCTTATCTCCCTTCCCTGTCTCACTTTCTCCACTGCCCGACCTATGCTTCCTGAGGTCATCTCCCAAATAAACTACCTACACCCCCAAATCTATCTCAGGACCTGAGTTTAGGAGCATCCAAGTCATGCACTGTAAGTTACTTTCCTAGATAGAATAAATTTAATTCCAATTAAAGTTAGCACTCATTTATTGAGTGCATGCTAGTTTAGTTGTAGGGACAGCAGGTAACTATATAACGATTAATTAATCAGGATGGAATGGCCAGGAGTAGCATCTACTGCTCTTTCCACTGAGGATATGAGAAGAAATTTGTGAAAATGTATCTTGAAGTAATTACTCTTAAAAAGAGATGATCTGTGTAGTGAGAGGCTGATCTGTTTCAAAGCCAGAAAGCAAATGCAGAGACATAATAAAGTTGAATATTTAGTGCAGTTTTTTTGGGATAACTGTGACTTTTCATTAAACATTTTTTCCTTATAAAATTTGCTGTTATTCCCTCATGACAACCAGGAGCCATAAAAGAACCCAAGTACAGTGTCTGTTTTTAAAACAATAGTTAAGCTTTATTTGTAATGGTGAACAAGAATTGTATTCTATTCTGGAGTTAATAGAAAATAAGCAAATTTTCCCCCTTAACTTTCATTATGGCTCATGGAAATGCTAGTAATGCAATTACGTAAATGTTTAGTTGAGGTTTGAAGTTCTGCCCTTTTTTATTTAACTGTAAAGTTATAAAATGTCTAATTTGCATATATATATTTTTTGCAATGGTCTAAAGCTTATGAGCCAGGCTTTATTTTTTAGAAAAGGGTTTGAAACCGATGATTCTGGCAGTGAAAATATAATCTTACCCAGTATTTGGCCTCGAGCTTTGAGCAGGGAGGTATGTCTATAGCTACAATTGGAGAAACCGAATTTAGGGAGAAATTATAAGCTTGTTGATAACTTTTATAAATTATTAACAAGTAGAGCCAGAGGGCTTAGAAGGGGGAACTGTTTCAAACTTCTCTTGGATGGTTCCTCTACATGTGGGACCCTGAGCAAGTAGTGTCCTCATTGCTTCCGTCTGAAAGGATGGAGGCCACTTGTGACACTGAGAGTCGTCACTGGAGCATTGGTTGTCAGTTTGCTTTTTGATGCTCAAAATTACTGAAATAAGTTCTTCCTTCACTGCAATGTTGCTGCATTTTGATAAGAAACAGATGTTGGTCAGAAAAAAAAGATAGAATGGCTAGGCAGTGCTCACTATTTATAGCCATAGAATGTCTTAGCTGGAAAATGCCTAATTATCATTTACTACTTAGAAATCATTTTTCGGTTCTTACTATGTGCTAGGCAATTTATGGAGTGATGACATTCCATGGTTTCATCAGTCCTGGGAGGTGGGCATGGTCATCTACATCTTACAGATGAAGGTACTGGCTCCCAGAGATAACATGGCCAAGGTCTAAACTAAAAGCCAAAGAGCAAAGATTTGTTATCATTTTTTAGCAGTTTTTAAGTTTTCATTGGATATTTTTTTTATTTTGGTATCATTAATATACAGTCACATGAGCAACATTGTGGTTACTAGATTCCCCCCATTATCAAGTCCCCATCACATACCTCATTACAGTCACTGTCCATCAGCATAGTAAGATGCTATAGAGTCACTACTTGTCTTCTCTGTGTTATACTGCCTTCCCCATGCCCCCCTCTACATTATGTGTGCTAATCTTAATGCTTCTTAATCCCTTTATCCTTCCCTTCCCCTCCCCCTCCTCAGTCCCTTTCCATTTGGTAATTGTTAGTCCATTCTTGGGTTCTGTGAGTCTGCTGCTGTTTTGTTCCTTCAGTTTTTGCTTTGTTCTTATACTCCTCAGATGAGTGAAATCATTTGGTACTTGTCTTTCTCCGTCTGGCTTATTTCACCCAGCATAATATCCTCTAGCTGCATCCATGTTGTTGCAAATGGTAGGATTTGTTTTCTTCTTATGGCTGAATAATATTCCATTGTGTATATGTACCACATCTTCTTTATCCATTCATCTACTGATGGACACTTAGGTTGCTTCCATTTCTTGGCTATTGTAAATAGTGCTGCAATAAACATAGGGGTGCGTATGTCTTTATCAAACTGGGCTCCTGCATTCTTAGGGTAAATTCCTAGGAGTGGAATTTCTGGGTCAAATGGAATTTCTATTTTTAGTTTTTTGAGGAACCTGCATATTGCTTTCCACAGTGGTTGAACTAATTTACATTCCCACCAGCAGTGTAGGAGGGTTCCCCTTTCTCTGCATCCTCGTCAGCATTTGTTGTTCCTAGTCTTTTCTATGTTGGCCATCCTAACTGGTGTGAGGTGATATCTCATTGTGGTTTTAATTTGCATTTCTCTGATGATTAGTGATGTGGAGCATCTTTTCATGTGCCTCTTGGCCATCTGAATTTCTTCTTTGGAGAAGTGTCTGTTCAGATCCTCTGCCCTCATTAGATAATTTTTAATTGATATTTATCTGTGGTGTACATTTTTATTTTATTGTGGTAAGAACACAACATGAGATTTAGCTTCTTAAATTTTTTCATGTACAATGCAATGTTGTTCACTGTAGGTACAATGTTGTACAGAAGATCTCTAGAGCTTATTCATCTTGCTTATTTGAAACTTTATGCCTGTTGATTAGTAATTTCCCTTCTCCCCTTACTCCTAGGCCCAGACAACCACTATTCCTTCCACTCTTTGATTCTATGAATTTGACTATTTTAGATACCACATGTAAATGGAATCATACACTCTCTGCCTCTCTGTGATTGGCCAATTTCACCTAACATCCTCAAGGTTCATCCATGTTTTTGCATATTATAGAATTTCCTTCTTGTTCAGGCAGAATAGTATTCTATTGTATGTATATACCACAGTCTCTTTAACCACTCATGTGTTGATGGATACTTAGGTTGTTTCCACATCTTGGCAACTGTAAATAATGCTTCAGTGAACATAGGAGTGCTAATAGCTTCAAGATCCTGATTTCAATTCCTTTGGGTAAATACCCAGAAGTGGAATTGCTGAATCATATGGTAATTCTAGTTTTAATTTTTGGAGGAATCTCCATACTCTTTTTCATAATGACTGCAGCATTTTTCTATTCCCAGTAACAGTGTGCAAAGATTTCAATTTCCCCATTTCCTCACCAGCACTTGTTTTCCTTTGCTTTTTTGATATTAGCCATCCTGAGAGGTGTGAGATGCTATCTCATTGTGGTTTTGATTTGCGTTTCCATGCTGAACACTCTTTTCATATACCTGTTGGCGGTATGTCTTCTTTGGAGAAATGTCATTCATGTCCTTAGCCCATTTTATAATCAAGTTATTAGTTTTTTTACTATTGAGTTATTGTATGATTTTTCACAACTGTGCACATGTCGTCTTCTTCTTCTACCCCCTCACTTTCAAAATGAGGCCCTTGAGAGCTCTGTGATGTTCCAGAATCCCCGAGTTAATATGTGATAGAGAAGGAGTTAGAATGCAGCTTTGATTCCCAGGCATGTGACCTGGTACTGCACCACCTGCTACTACCCTGGGCTTCCGTGTGTGACAGAGAGGATGGCAGAGAGGCAAGGGTGCTGTGACATGCGGACGAATTGTTCTCAGTGCCTTAAAATGAAACTTCGAGACCTGTGGCATGTTCTGGAGATGCAGATCTCTTGGGTATAAAATGGAGTCAAGCCGAGTTCACTGCTTCTCTTGGATACCTTCTTACCCAGGAATAACTAGAACAGGAATGATTTCAATGCCTATTGACTGATAAATGGATATGCTGGGGTCGGGTGGGGGGGTTGAGTTTATTTTCCTTGGTTCTTGTCTCCTCCACAACAAAGAATTGAAGGGCAGAGATGCAGAAGTGAGCAGAGTAAAAGTTTTATTTGAATACACTCCAAGGGAGGAGTGGGCCAGAGTCACCATAGACAGAGGCAGGTTTACTTGAATAAAGCAGCAAGGAAGGAAAAATGGAGGAAAGGGAAGCTCATTGAACTGCTGCTTTGCCCAGGGCATACTCCCCTGCCAACTCTTAAAGCCAGTGTCACTTGGCGTCCAGTGTCATCTTGGATCTGTATGGTGTGGGAGCTAAGTCCCTACAACCCCCGGATTTGGGGGAGCCTCAGAGTGCTGGATGGCATGAGATTACATTATGAGAACTTCCCAAAGGCAAGGAAAAGGGATTTTCAGGCAGGCTACTAAGGAATGATCATATAGCCACAATTCCATCCGATTCACCCAGGCAGCAGGAACTTGCAAGCCCAAATCAGAGCTCTCAGCAGCCCCCCCTACTTATCTGGAGTAGGACAGAGAGAGTGACACAGTCCAAGAAAGGTGAGTGAGGGCAACCTCAGAGATGAGGCACACTTAAGGGTTTGGGTATGGAGTTTTATAGGGATTTTTGGGTAAGGGTCAGCGTAAGGCATGATGTGTACAGGTGATTCATAATTCCTTGGAAGTTTTGTCTTATGAATTACGTTATTTAGGTGACTGTGTTGGTTTGGGTCCTCAGCATTCTTTGTCCATATAGGTTTATTTACACTTCAGAGGTCTGTCTCCTGCCCTGGTTACAAAGTTACTTGATTAGGGGCTGGAGGAAGAGGAAAAAACAGCATATAGGTTAAATTAAAGAATAAGATGGACGTTTTTGCAGGCTAAGTAGATTTTATAGTGGCATGATCTAATTGACACAATGAAGACAGGGGACTGTGCTCAGATACTTTCCTTTATCTGGGGAATATCTGGACATTCTAAGTCAGCCTGGCCTTTGAAACTTCAACTAATTAACTCATTAAGTCTGTGAGTCTTTTCTGGCTCTCTGGTTTTATACAGTTAACTCTTTGAGTCCCTTTTATTCGGCTTTACAGGCTTTATTCTCTCACTGCCCCATTTATATCTATTTTTCTGCCTAACAGATATAATTATGATTCTTTAAATGGAAAAAGCTCACTCAAAGAATTTTCAGATGATTTAAAAAAAAAAGAAAGAAAAGAAAAATCAAGCATTTAAAAAAGGTAGCCAAGGAAGTGTTGTACAAATTCTCATTTTATTCATTTGCAGTTTGCTGCCTTTTCCATCAGACTCCTTTTCCTGTTGGCTTAACTATCCATTTATCTAGAAAAGCTTAGTTTATCAGAAATGGGGGGTTTCACTGTATACAACCATTTATAATTTTATTTAAAAATTATTCTTAAATTATCTCTTTTTATTTTATTTTTTAGTATTCTCTTTTATTATTACTTTTTACTGTTTTCTTTTAAATATTCTTACTTTTTTTTGCTAATCTTTATTTTTATTTATTTATTTATTTTTAATAGTTTATTTTGGTATCATTAATCTACAATTACATGTGCAATATTATGGTGATTACCCCCTTCATCAGGTCCCCCCACCAACCCCATTACAGTCACTGTCCATCAGCATAGCGAGATGCTATAGAGTCACTACTTGTCTTCTCTGAGTTGTACAGCCCTCCCTGTGCCCCCCTAACATTACATCTGCTAATCGTAATAGCCCTTTCTCCCCCTTGTCCCTCCATTCCCACCCATCCTCCCCAGTCCCTTTCCCTTTGGTAACTATTAGTCCGTTCTTGGGTTCTGTGAGTCTGCTGTTGTTTTGTTCCTTCAGTTTTTTTCTTAGTTCTTATACTCCACATATGAGTGAAATCATTTGGTACTTGTCTTTTTCGGCTTGGCTTATTTCACTGAGCATAATACCCTCTAGCTGCATCCATGTTGTTGCAAATGGTAGGATTTGTTTTCTTCTTACGGCTGAATAATATTCCATGGTGTATATGTACCACATCTTCTTTATCCACTCATCTACTGATGGACACTTAGGTTGCTTCCATTCCTTGGCTATTGTAAATAGTGCTGCGATAAACATAGGGGTGCATCTGTCTTTTTCAAACTGGGCTGCTGCAGTCTTACGGTGAATTCCTAGGAGTGGAATTTCTGGGTCAAATGGAATTTCTATTTTGAGTTTTTTGAGGAACCTCCATACTGCTTTCCACAATGGTTGAACTAATTTGCATTCCCACTAGCAGTGTAGGAGGGTTCCCTTTTCTCCACATCCTTGCCAACATTTGTTGTTGTTCGTGTCTTGGATGTTGGCTATCCTCACTGGTGTGAGGTGGTATCTCACTGTGGTTTTAATCTGCATTTCTCTGATGATTAGTGATATGGAGCATCTTTTCATGTGCCTGTTGGCCATCTGAATTTCTTCTTTGGAGAAGTGTCTATTCATGTCCTCTGCCCATTTCTTAATTGGATTATTTACTTTATGTTTGTTGAGGTGCGTGAGTTCTTTATATAATTTGGATGTCAACCCCTTATCGGATAGTCATTTATGAATATATTCCCCCATACTGTAGGATGTCTTTTTGTTCTACTGATGGTGTCCTTTGCTGTACAGAAGCTTTTCAGCTTGATATAGTCCCACTTGTTCATTTTTGCTTTTGTTTCCCTTGCCCGGGAGATATGTTCATGAAGAAGTTGCTCATGTTTATGTCCAAGAGATTTTTGCCTATGTTTTTTTCTAAGAGTTTTATGGTTTCATGACTTACATTCAGGTCTTTGATCCACCTTGAGTTTACCTTTGTGTATGGGGCTAGACAGTAGTCCAGTTTCATTCTCTTACATGTAGCTGTCCAGTTTTTCCAACACCAGCTGCTGAAGAGGCTGTCATCTCCCATTGTATATCCAAGGCTCCTTTATCAAATATTAATTGACTGTATATGTTTGGGTTAATGTTTGGATTTTCTATTCTGTTCCACTGGTCTGTGGGTCTGTTTTTGTGCCAATACCAAATTGTCTTGATTACTGTGGCTTTGTAGTAGAGCTTGAAGTCAGGGAGCGTAATTCCCCCTGTTTTATTCCTCCTTTTCAGCATTGCTTTGGCTATTCGGTGTCTTTTGTGATTCCATATGAATTTTAGAATTATTTGTTCCAGTTCATTGAAGAATGCTGTTGGTATTTTGATCAGTATTGCATTGAATATGTAGATTGCTTTAGGTAGTATAGCCATTTTGACAATATTGATTCTTCCTAGCTAAGAGCATGGGACGAATTTCCATTTTTTAGTGTCCTCTTTAATTTCTCTTAGGAGTGTCTTGTAGTTTTCAGAGTACAGGTCTTTCACTTCCTTCGTTAGGTTTATTCCTAGGTATTTTAATCTTTTTGATGCAATTGTGAATGGAATTGTTTTTCTGATTTCTCTTTCTGTTAGTTCATCATTAGTGTATAGGAAAGCAACAGATTTCTGTGTGTTAATTTTGTATCCTGCAACTTTGCTGAATTCAGATATTAGTTCTAGTAGTTTTGGAATGGAATCTTTAGGGTTTTTTATGTACAGTATCATGTCATCTGCAAATAGTGACAATTTGACTTCTTCTTTACCAATCTGGATGCCTTGTATGTCTTTGTTTTGTCTGATTGCTGTGGCTAGGACCTCCAGTACTAAGTTGAATAACAGTGGAGAGAGTGGGCATCCCTGTCTTGTTCCCGATCTTAGATGAAAAGCTTTCAGTGTCTCGCCGTTAAGTATGATGTTAGCTGTGGGTTTGTCATATATGGCCTTTATGATGTTGAGGTATTTGCCGTCTATACCCATTTTGTTGAGAGTTTTAATCATGAATGGATGCTGAATTTTGTCAAATGTTTTTCAGCATCTATGGAAATGATCATGTGGTTTTTGTTCTTCTTTTTGTTGATGTGGTGGATGATGTTGATGGATTTCGAATGTTGTACCATCCTTGCATCCCTGGGATGAATCCCAGTGGATCATGGTGTATGATCCTCTTGATGTATTTTTGGAATTCGGTTTGCTAATATTTTGTTGAGTATTTTTGCATCCACGTTCATCAGGGATATTGGTCTGTAGTTTTCTTTTTTGGTGAAGTCTTTGCCAGGTTTTGGTATTAGAGTGATGCTGGCTTCATAGAATGAGTTTGGAAGTATTCCCTCCTCTTCTATTTTTTGGAAAACTTTAAGGAGAATCGGTGTTATTTCTTCTCTATATGTCTGGTAGAATTCAGAGGTGGATCCATCTGGTCCGGGGGTTTTGTTCTTGGGTAGTTCTTTGATTACCGCTTCAATTTCGTTGCTGGTGATTGGTCTGTTTAGTTTTTCTGTTTCTTGTTTGGTCACTTTGGAAGGTTGTATTTTTCTAAGAAGTTGTCCATTTCTTCTAGGTTTTCCAGCTTGTTAGCATATAGATTCTCATAATATTCTCTTATAATTCTTTGTATTTCTGTGGGGTCCATTGTGATTTTTCCTTTCTCATTTCTGATTCTGTTTATGTGTGTAGATTCTCTTTTTCTCTTAATGAGTCTGGCTAGGGGTTTATCTATTTTGTTTATTTTTTCAAAGAACCAGCTCTTGGTTTTATTGATTTTTCTATTGTTTTATTCTTCTCAATTTTATTTATTTCTTCTCTAATCTTTATTATGTCCCTCCTTCTGGTGACTTTGGGCCTCATTTGTTCTTCTTTTTCCAATTTCTGTAATTGTGTCTTTTAGACTATTCATTTGGGAATGTTCTTCTTTCTTTAGATAGGCCTGGATTGCAATATACTTTCCTCTTAGAACTGCCTTTGCTGCATCCCACAGAAGTTGCTCGCTTTGTGTTGTTGTTGTTATTTGTCTCCATATACTCTTTGATTTCTGTTTTGATTTGGTCATTAACCCATTGATTAATTAGGAGAATGTTGTTAAGTCTCCATGTATTTGTGAGCCTTTTTGTTTTCTTTCTAAAATTTATTTCTAGTTTTATACCTTTATGATCTGAGAAGTTGGTTGGTAGAATTTCAATATTTTCGACTTTGCTGAGGTTCTTTTTGTGGCCTAGTATGTGGTCTATTCTGGAAAATGTTCCGTGTGCACTTGAGAAGAATGTGTATCCTGTTGCTTTTGGGTGTAGAGTTCTGTAGATGTCTGTTTGGTCCATCTGTTCTAGTGTGTTGTTCAGTGCCTCTGTGTCTTTACTTATTTTCTGTCTGGTTGATCTGTCCTTTGGAGTGAGTGGTGTGTTGAAGTCACCTAAAATGAATGCATTGCAGTCTATTTCCTCCTTTAGTTCTGTTAGTATTTGTTTCACATATGCCGGCGCTCCTGTTTTGGGTGCATATATATTTATAATGGTTATATCCTCTTGTTGGATTGACCCCTTTATCATTATGTAATGTTCTTCTTTATCTCCTGCTACTTTCTTCATTTTGAAGTTTGTTTTGTCTGATACAAGTACTGCAACACCTGCTTTTTTCTCCTTGTTGTTTGCATGAAATATCTTTTTCCATCCCTTCACTTTTAGTCTGTGTATTTCTTTGGATTTGAGGTGAGTTTCTTGTAGGCAGCATATAGATGGGTCTTGCTTTTTTATCCATTCTGTTACTCTGTGTCTTTTGATTGGTACATTAATTCCATTTACATTTAGGGTGATTATCGATAGATACATACTTATTGCCATTGCTGGGTTTAGATTTGTGATTACCAAAGGTTCAGGGGTTGCTTTTTAACTATCTAACAATCTCACTTAACTTTCTTGTTAAGTTATTGTAATCACAGTCTGATGTTTCTTTATTTCTCTCCCTTCTTATTTTTCCTCCTCCATTCTTTATATACTAGGTGTTTTATTCTTTGCCTTTAGTTAGTGTTTGGATGGTCTGCTTTCTTTGCTATGATTTTATTTTCTCTGGTGACAGCTTTTTAGCCTTAGGTGTGCTTCCCTCTAGAGCAGTTCCTTTAAGATGTCCTGTAGAGGTGGTTTATGGGAGGCAAATTCTCTCTGCTTTTGCTTGTCTGGAAATTGTTTAATCCCTTCGTCATATTTAAATGATAATCTGCTGGATACAATATTTTTGGTTTGAGGCCCTTCTGTTTCATTACGTTAAATATATCATGCCATTCTCCTGTGTCCTGTAAGGTTTCTGTTGAGAAGTCTGATGATAGTCTGATGGGTTTTCCTTTGAAGATGATCTTTTTTCTTTCTCTAGCTGCCTTTAATACTCTGTCCTTATCTTTGATCTTTGCCATTTTAATTATTATGTGTGTTGGTGTTGTTTCCTTGGGTCCCTTGTGTTAGGAGATCTGTGGGCTTCCATGGACTGCGAAACTATTTCCTTCCCCAGTATGGGGAAGTTTTCAGCAATTATTTCTTCAAAGACAGTTTCTATCCCTTTTTCTC
Organism: Smutsia gigantea; assembly: GCA_032199065.1. Taxonomy (NCBI): domain Eukaryota; kingdom Metazoa; phylum Chordata; class Mammalia; order Pholidota; family Manidae; genus Smutsia; species Smutsia gigantea. The sequence goes on from JAVSCE010002801.1 coordinate 26,469, forward strand.
TCTCTTCTTCCTCTGGTACTCCTATAATGTGAATATTGTTCCGTTTGGATTCGTCACACAGTTCTCTTAATATTCTTTCATTCCTAGGGATCTTTTTATCTCTCTCTACCTCAGCTGCTCTGTGTTCCTGTTCTCTGATTTCTATTCCATTAACAGTCTCTTGCATCTCATCCAGTCTGCTGCTAAGGCCGTCAATGGCTTGTCTCATTTCTGCATTGTCTTTCCTGACTTCCCTCACTTCCTCCCTCAGCTTTTGCATATTTCTCTGTAGATCCATCAGCATGGTTTTGACTTTTATTCTGAATTCTTTTTCAGGGAGATTCTACATTTCCATCCCTTCAGCTTCCCTCTCAGGTGTTGTCTGGGTCTGGGTGATTTTTGTCTGTACCATATTCCTCTGTCTTTTCATGTCGATAGAAGTGGTCGCTGGTAGGTGCCAGGTATGTCAGCTGGGCTTTTAAGACTTAAAAAAAAAAAGACCAAGAAAAACAAACAAACAAAAACAAACAAGCAAAAAAAAAAAAGAAGAAGAGAAAAAAGATAAAAAGAAGAAAGAAAGAAAAGAAAGAAAAGAAAAGAAAGGGAAAAGAAAAGGAAAAAAAAAAACGCCCACCTGGAGTGGATCCTGTAAGGATGCTGTAGGTGGCACTGTTGCTCCACTATTCCACAGCCGCGGCCGCGCCACTCTCTGTAGCTCTGGCCGGGGCGGGAACGAATGGGAGGTTGTTGTTCTCTGTATAAAGTTTTAGTGTGGCTGCTACCTTTTCCCAGACACCAGCCAAGGGGTCTGAAATTCCCCAGGACTGTCAGCCCGCTGGACTGAGCGTGCCAGGGCGATGGTGTTCCCTCGCTGGGCCCCCCGCCTCTCCAAGACTGCTATAAACAGCGGTGCTTTTCTCTTGTCCCGGGGCGCTGGCTGCACGGACCCAGGCGCATTCCCAGCTCAAAACATGCACCTTCTGCCTTTCCAATGCCCAATGCACCGCGCGATGTGTGTCAGTGCTCCCGGCGCAGATCACCAGGGCTGGTTATTTCGCGGGGTGTACTTCCACTCCCTCCTGGCTGTGAATCCTCTCCTCCTGCCGGCGCGCTCAGGTGGGTGAGTGCTCGGGTCCCACCGGGTCACGGCTCCGTATCTTACCCGCCTCGCGGGGTGCCGAGTCCTCTCAGGCGCAGATGCAGGTTGTGCGTTGTGCTATAAATTCTGGCCTCTTATTAGGAGTAGTTGTATTTGCTGTATTTTCATAGATTTATATAGTTTTGGGAGGAAATTTCCGTCACCCTGCCCACGCCCCCATCTTCCCGGAACTCCTCTTCTTACTTTTTGACCTCTGCTTCTACACTAGTTCTAGACTGAAGACAAAACAATAGCCTTAAAGTCATGAGGAGTCATCCTTTTTCCTTTGAAAAGTCTTGTTAAATAACTCTTGGATGTTAGTGACTATCCTTGATAGATATGTCTATTTATGTCTCCAAAGAATACCACTGAAGGCACAAAGCCATGTTTTCTTTCTACCAATAAGTTATTTTTATTTAAAGAGTTTGGTGAGTGCATCATTTAGCCACTTATTTGTGTGTGTGTCAGGGGTTGGATGTAATGGTTAAGAATGTGACCAAAATTACCTGGGTCAAATCTGGTATGACATTGTACACATCACCTAACCTTTTTTTTGCCTAGCAAATCTTCTAATCTGTAAAGTGGGGGGGAAACAGTAGTACTCCTCTCAGAGGTTCTGAGGTTCCTCTGAGGATTAGTCAAGTTAATGTGTAAAGTACTGGGAACAGTGCCTGGCTCAGAGTAAGTAATATATGAATGTCAGCTACTATGTATAAATTCTCATGACTCTGCTATTTGTTTTTGATTAGCTCTGTCTAATGCAAACATAATGTGGGTCATATACACAATTTAAAATTTCCAAATAGCTACAGGTAAAAAAAAGGTAAGAAATAAACAGATGAAATTAATTATAATAATATATTTTAGTTAACCCACTATATAAAAAGATTTCATATGTATCAATATGAGAAATATTCACAAGGTATTTTACTCTTTTTCTCCTTACTATGTGTTTGCAATCAGTCTGTATGTTGCACTTAGAGAACTCTCACTTTGGACTAACCACATTCAGTTGCTCAGTGGCCACATTTGGCTGTCATAGATCTAGACTGCCAAACATTATGATGAAAATTCTGTCTTAATACCTCTTTTGCTATGGATAGTTTATATAAAATTGTTGCTAGTCTATTTTAGTAATATTTTTAATGTAGGAATAGGGTTGGGCTCAAGAAATACTGAGAAGAATCAGGAGTTTGTCTAGTTATGGTTCAATGCCTTCTGATGTGGTATAACACTTCTAGCTGCAGTCAGGACCTCAAGGTGCAGATCCTACCCAAACCTCCCTCCGGGCCACATTATTGTTTATTCTGCATCCTATTCCCCCAGGGCCCTAATGTGATGAAGTTAGTGGATTCTTGTTATTTATAGTAGTTAGGTTCTATAAAGTCTCTGCAAACACTGAATCAGCAAATACTGAAGCATTACTTCTAGGAGAAATATGGGTTAAGTTCCTGTGAGCTTCTGGTCACGATATTTTCATCAATGGATTAATATATAACCTCATTTTATGTATTTCTATTTAAAGACAGCTTATTTACTATATACTGTTGGTTCATTAACACTGAACTTAATGGACACTACCACTAGATGTCATGTCTGATTGAAGCTTATTTAATGTATATACTAGATGGCACTTCAGCACAATGCTTGGGGGGGCCATTTACACAGTGAAATCACCAACCAAAACACAAAAATGCAAAAAAATGGCAGTGAATAGACCTCAGAAAGGACACTTGTTGTATGATCTGAGGGCTGAACCAAGGTGGAGCATTGCCTTGTTTGACCTCAGCTGGGAATGTGTATGTTGGGCAACTCAGATTTTTTGCTGCTCATGCATATCTGTGAAGGATCACAAAAGCTCCATGAGTACTTATTTTGGGGTTGCAAATGAATTTTAGTAAGTAGGCAAATCTGGAAATAATGAGGATTGGCTGCATTCTTTTTTGACAGCATTTGCATTTTCAGATATGCTTCCAGTGTATGTGGGTGGGCAGTTGGAAGCTACTGGGTTCCTTCAAACTTCAGCACATGGGTGATAGCTCATACCTAGTGAACTGCCCACTCCCGTTCCTGGGCAGGGGGCAGCCAAGTAGATGCACCCTGGGGCTTGGCTGGGAAGAGTAAACTAAAGGGGAAGGAGCCAGAGAATGAGCAAGGCTGCACCTTGAGAAAAGATAAAAGCAGAGAAGCCTAAAACATAATGATACTCAAGGGCAATGCCCTGGTTGGGTGTGGGGAGGGGAGATAACTTCACCAGATGAGGAGTCGTGAAGAGGAGGCACGAACTGAGAACAGTCGCTGCCCAGGAGCGAGCAGAAAAGGCTTGGAGTCTTGGGTGAATAGGGCTAGGGAGCCTGTCCAGAGTTGCCTTTTTTGGGAACTGGCTGTATGGGGCACATGTAGGTTTCTCTGGAATAAAGACGCAGAGCTGCGGGCCAGACAATACTCTGGCTCATGCCTAAGCTTGCTGCGTACAATCAGTGACAGATTACGTAAGAATTGTTGGTATTTTCATCTACTCCTTTGTCTCATCATTAATCAAGTTGACCTCATTTCTTAATTCATTGGGACCTCACCCTTTGTCTCTTTCTTCAAGCCACTTTTTGTTTGAAACAAACAAAAAAAATGTATGTATATAATACAAATAATTTTATTTTCCCCATTAAACAGCAGCATATTTAAAATATGTAGTGATTCTGTTATTATGCAATTTATATTTTATACTGAATTCTCCTTTGCCTAAATCTTCTCAAATAATTTAGTTCCCTTTTTGAAATAAAGATTTATTTAGTTTTCTGTGTATTACTCAATCCCATGTCATAGTAGACATTGTTTAACCATGTTTGTTCTTTTAACCAGGAATATTATCTGGGTCCATTATTTCAAAATTGGAACAGATTTTTCTTGGTCTTTATTTTAAGTGCAATTCAGCCTCATTTCACGGTCACTTCTGCCCTATTCCAAAACACTCTCCACACCCTACCTGTACTGGAAATATATTTTGAACAAAATTAACAAGTCCTAATGGGTGTATTTTCTTCCTTTCTTGCAGCTTTGCAAAAATTAGGAGAGAATGTAGGCAAAGAGTAGGAAAAATATACCTGGGAAGACATATATGGTACAGTGGTATGCTAAATAAACAAGTTGGAAAAGGGTGCTAAGAAATCAATCAATAAATCAGAATCAGGTTAAGACAAAGCTTATATAAATTTCTCTAGAATGTAGAAGACCATTTTTATGGAAGAAGTATCAGGAAAATGATAGAAGAGAAAATTTTGAGACACAGAAGGAGTCCCATAACTCTTAAAACTAACACAACTGCATAAGTGTCACCTCTTACTCAGCTGTGCAGTACAGTGTGGTGGTCAGGAGGGACAGCTCAAGCCAGACAGACTTGGGGATAAATTCCAGGTCTGTCGTTACTGACTAAACAAGTTATTTAAGAGTCTCTCAACCTTAGTTTTCTTAACTATATAAGCCTAAATAGGTAATGGATCTAAAGTGATTAACAAGATGCCTAAGGCAAGTCAATTCATCATTGAAATAATTTCTTTAAACATGTATCAGTTAAGCCCCAGCTACGTTATCTCTGTTTTATAGATCTGTGCTATCTCAGGCACTAGGGGGTCATCTGGGTTTAGATCACAAGCAGTAAGCAAATGTATAAAAGAACTTTAGAAATAGTTGAAGCTGGTGACTGCTGTGATCCTAGACTATTGAGACAAATGCTGTTAATATTTGGATGATAAATTGTTGTAAATGCAAGCTCAGATGGTTTGAAGGGGTAGTCTGTAGGAAAATGAATACATTGCCTTGATATCTGCTGTCATTAAGTCCCATAATCGTGGCTTCCTGGTGACCCAAATCATCCCCAACTGAACCTGCTGTACATGCAGAGCTCTGAGGTACTGGGGATTATGGGCTTTTCTGGTGCCCTAGAGGCTGACTGTGAGGCTGGAGCATTGAGAATGAGTGAGGGAGTTTCAAGGCCAAGCCTGAATAGGTGGGCAGGGCCTGCCTCACGTTGGGCCTTGATCCTAAGTGCAGTGAGGAGCCAGTGCAGGACGCTGGGGTTATGAGGATGCACTGAGGGGGACCAAGGGTGATGATTGTCTGCTCTCCTGTCTCCCGGCAGGAGAGCTGATGGCGGCTGTGACTGAATGGTGATAAAAGCAATTGAGAAACATGGGGAGATCCAGGAGGTATTTAGGACCAGACTGATGGGCTGAGTATGGGGGCTGAGGAAGAGGGAGGTGTTCGGTATGAGTCCTGGTCCTCTGAATTGGAAACTAAACTTGGGCTGCCATTCATTGTGTAGGTGAACGAGAAAAGTACCAACTTTGCAGAATGCCTTTGTCCTTATTCACACGCAGACATATTTCACAAATCTGAAACCACAGCACACATTTTGTCTAAAAACACTTTTATTCATGAAAGAACATGAATATATTCATATGTATGTCTGCAAATATACCTACACAAAAATAACTAGATTTGCCACGATAGGTCTAAATTAGCCAAAACCTTGATCATAAACTTAAAAAGTTTGAAAAATTGAAAATTTTATACTGTATTCTTATTTCTAAAAATCTGTTTCATATGCTTTGTTCCTAGGTTTCTAAACAACTGTTTGTATTAATCCCCTGACCACTTATTTTCTCCTTCCCATGCCCCAAAATGAAATTTATGCTATTATAATTCAGCATCATATTCAAAGTCCTGAGCCACTTTCCTGCCTTGCCCTCAACCCACCCTCCTCACCCCAGGGGTGTATTTCCTTGGTTTGGATTCTGTTGGTTCCTCTGCTTCAGGTGTCTTCTAGACATTTCTGTCCTAGCTGAACTCATATTCATCCTTCAAGCCCTTTTTTGAGATGTCACCTCTTCTCTGAAACTTTCCTGCATCTTTGCCAAAGTGTTTCTAAGCTGCCTTGCTCTGGCGTGAGTTGATGTATCACTGACAGACATGAATTAAAGAGAAGCTGTTTCTATCCATCTCCTCCTTTAGATCACTAGTTTCTAAAACCTTTGTGATGATTCTTCCTCCCTGTCAGTAAACTTTGCTCAGCATACCCTCTGATTTAAGTTGGCTTCCCCAGAATCAGATACTAGATAAAGACTTGACTGCAAATAATCTCTTTTGGGAAGGCATCTTGGGCAATGCCTCTGAGGGAGTGGGGAGTTGAGACAGGGAAGATAAGGGAGCTAGTACCCGGAGCACTACTGAGCACGGAACCACTGCACGCAACCAGGGCTCATTCCCCAGGACCTCTGAGAGGCTGTGTAGTAAAACATGCCTCTGGCTTCTTGCACCTGAGGGCAAAGATGCTGGAGAGATGGTCCTCTAACATCCGTCGGTCCGTGGCTGAGGGCTGCTCCAAGGGGCCTTGACTCCCAGCATGCCTAGCCTGGCCTGTTCTGCTTCTGGGTCAAATACCCTCCAGTGCTAGAGGGGCCCTCAGGCAGAGAGTTGCAGACAGTGCTATGGAAAGCCGTTGATGAGTATGGAAGAGTGAGGAATGAAGGCACTGATGGTGTCTGTGATGCCCTTGGTATAAACACAGAGTGTTTTCTTCTTTCTAAATTACACACAACAACAAAAGTGTCTGTCACCTACTCTGAAACAATTAAGAGGACATGGTATTTGAGAGGGAGAAGGGTATATTACCAGAGGAGAGGGTGGTAGAGACCTGGGTTTTAAAAATTCAGTGTACCTAGAGTTTTTAGCCAATCTATTTTAATGGTGAACATATTAAAAATCAGGGTTTAGAGTTTATAGTGGCTGTAGAAGGAAAGTGGAAAAATAACAAGGCTCTGGAGTCTGACTGTTTTTAGTGCCATTAATAGAAGGAAGGGGTTATAAAGTCTTATCATAGACCGTGGGAGGCATTAACCACATAGTTAAAAATAATTTTCTCATGAATAATGTAATGCAAAGCCTGCTTAATGAAGAATTTGTAATTTGATTGGGCCTTACTGTAGGAATGTGTTACTTGAAGTATTAAAAAATAGCAAATGTATTTTATGTGAAGTATGTGCATCAAAGCAGGCTTATTTGATTCTTTCCCAGTAGAGGAAGGAGAGAACTGGTTCCTTTCATTCCACTTCCCAAATGTTGGCAGCACTCACTGTCCTCTCATTCTTTTCTACTTTTTACTCTCTTCACTCCTACTCCTATTCCCCCTCCCTAGTATTGGCTGTTTTTTTTTTAAAATTATTTTTTATTAATGTATCATTGACATACAATCTTACATTGGTTTCAAATATACAACACAGGGGTTCAACAGTTCCCCATATTATTAATATCCTCACCCCTTCTAGTGCGCTATCTATCAACATAGTAGATGTTATGGGATCGCTGACTATGTTCTCCGTGCTGTGCTACCATCCCTGTGACCAACTTATATTGTGATTGTGAATTACTGTAGTGTTGGTTCCTTTTTAAGGTGATGTTGACTTCTGGATTTGTGGGGCTCATTAGCTTTTTGAGAAATGAGTTGTTCCTAAATTGTTGTCACAGTGCTTAGGTCATAGAATATTTAGGTGATTTGTCACCCACACATATGGAGAAAATAACTTGAGGAAACATAATATAGATTTGGTTATTCATCTACACATTTCCTATCACAAATAACATTTTAAAATCAAACGGAGATAAAGTCTTGGTGGGCTTGTATTACTTTAAATTATTTTCAAAAGCAAAATTAGACAACTCACGGCTGGCTTTTCTGTTTCCAAATCATATTCCTAGCAGAATGCCAATACAGTCCAGCAGTTTAATTTATTATTACACAATGTCCAAGTGAGTGAAATTTTAAGCTCTATTTCTAACCACTTCATGTTGGTTTTATCTGGAATTAACTTAGTGAAAGGCATCTGATGACAGACCCTTCCTTGTGCTCTAGTTCCCTCACTGGATGAGGGCCGCCAAAGAGCTTAATTCAACCACTTTATACTGAGACGTGTCATGTGGTAGAGCAGGGATGTTAACTAAAAATTTTAGGTGTTTTAACAAGAAATCCCAAAGAGCATTATTAGATAAGCCCACATGGGGAAGGTTTGTAAAGCCTTGACTGCTGTGGTTAGGTCTGGGCCATGATGCGGTGAAGAGAACACATCACTGAAACCAAAATTAGTTTCACAGTAACTTAAATCCTTTACATCTCTCAAAAGCAAGCTTTTTAAAATTTCTTTTCCCACCCCTCTTCCATCTATTGTGCATATTGTCTGCAGGTATACCTGGGCCTTTATTTTCAAATGTCCTTCACTTGGGAAAACTCCTCCCCTAGGCTTGGCTTTCCAATTTCCGATGCTTTTCTCTCCTGCCGCCTACCTCACTATGCCTAAAAAAAGCCTGAAAGAATCAGTGTGGCAAAAGTGAGATCTCCTTGGAAGGCAGAAAAGAAGGACGTCAGACCAGATAAGGCTAGAACCCTTTTTAGAGGGCAGAGAATCTTCATAAAATAATCTTTATATTTAAAGCATAGAGATATGGGAATAGGAACATTGTTTTATCTGACTGCACCATGGGGCATTTTACTAATGGCAGATATGACTGTCCTTTAAAACAGCCACCCTGTGACATTATAGAGATGCCCTCCAAAATTCCACCCTACACTGTGACTCTTAGCAAAATATTATTTGCTAACATTTTTTGCTAAAATATCATTTGCTATTTTCCTCCATACCCTGGAGATTATAATCCACCTTGGGGATTATAACCAGGAACAACCTGATGGAAATTCTAAGATAAATTTTTAATCATTAGCTACATAGGTTTGGATAACTTAGGTACTCTTTGAGGAAATAAAAGCATTTATGGTAGGAAGAACCAGTAAAAGTAAAATTTGATTTTCAAAAGATAATTAACAAAAGATCTTACCTCCACACATATATTTCATATTACTTGGTAGAAAGTTTTATGGGGAAGAAAAAAATGGTCTAAATGTAAAGAGCAAACTTTATTTATGAGAGAGTGATTTGCCTTCACCCTGCTGTGACTTATTTGAACTTAAGGAAGGGCCCCACAATGAAAGCTCGAGTTTGCTTATCAAGACGATGCAGCTAGTAGGCTGTAGCAGTGGGTTTTAAAGGGTGGTCTCAGAACTCCACGGCTTCCTGAGAGAAATTCAGAGGGTCTGTGAAGTCAAAACTATTTTCATAATAGCCTTAAGATATTTATCTTTTCTTGTTTATATTCTCTCATGAAAGTACAGAGAATGAAATGTTCACTGCAGCTGAGCTGTGAGAAATTCCTCTTGTTGAGTTTTGATGTAGTATCAAAGAAAAATATCCACAGTTATCTGAAAAAGTTATTAAAATACTCCTCCTATTTCCAGTTACGTATCTGTGTGAAACCGAATTTTTTTCATTGTATATTTTAACCAAAATAATGGATTATAGCAGATTGAATGTAGCAGTAGATACACATCCAGCTGTTTTCTCTGAAGCCATAGAGATTTGAAGAAATATAAAGCTGTGTTACTCTTTGCACTGCTATTTTTAGAAAACTACACATTTCTCATAAAAATGTCATTTATGTTAACATTTAATGGATTATTTTCATTTGAAGATGAGTAAGAAAAATATTAAAAAGCCTCAACCTAAATTTCTAATATGAAAATATGTGTTGACATAATGCATGTAAACAAAAGCCCTTTGGGATCCTCACTAATTTTTGAGAGTGTAAATGGATGCTGGGGCCAAAAAGTTTTAGAACTGTTGGACCTTGGAGAATCCAAATATTTCCACATTTGTGTACATGTACATACATTACTTCTTCAAAGGGTCTTGCTATATTTCCTTCACTCTTCAGGGTATTTATATTTATCTAAAAGCATGGAGCATTTTCCTACTAGAGTTCCAGGGTAGAATAGGGTCATATAACAGCAGAAGAATACAGTGGCAATGGTATGGTACAAAGAGTAGTGTGCATTTTACCTTGTTTGGTTCAGGGTAAATATCTAAAAGTTCAGTATTCAGCCTCCCAATAATAATTGTGTAAGCTGAACTTATTATCTTGAAAGTATAAAGCTTCTTTTTCCATGGTGCTAATGGCTGTGAAGAGAAAAAATGTGACGTCTGGGAAAGTCATCTAATTCTTAAAAGGTTTAGGAAATCCTGTAATTTCAAAGATGGGTAAGAGAGCAGCCTCCAAGTTTTAGAGAAAATTGAACAATGTAAATGGTCCCCAGCTAACACACAGGTTTTTAAAGGCAGAGAGTCTTTCCTGGCTCTGGTCTTAGAAAGGAAGATGTGACTGTGGAAAAATGAAGGGTTAGGGATATAATGGTGCTGGCTTTGAAGATGGAGGAAACAGCAGGAACTGTGGCATGTGGGTGGCCTCTGGAAGCTGGAAAAGGCAAGGGAATGGATCTGCCCTGAGGGCCTCCAGCAAGGACTGCAGTCCTGTGGGCACCTTGAGTTTGTCCTGGTGAGACTCTTATTTGGCTTTGAACCTACGAAATGCAAGGTAGTACATCTGTGTTACTTTAAACTCCTAAATTCATGGTAATTTGTTATGGTAGAGAATAAATACAGCTGGGTTGAAATGGGTAAACCAAGTCTTCATTTTCTTTTCAAGTGTGCTATTGTCTCGGCTTTTAATATGCCATCTAAGTCAGCTGATCAAATAATAAGATAGGAAGTCAATGGGGCACATGTTGCTTTTCTGTTTCGTTCATGAGGACCTCATTGAAATTGTCTCTTGATATCAGAGTGGGTGAGGTAGGAAGCAGCTGGGAAATCATTCTAGACTCTTGCCTTTTTTTTAGGTGGGAAAAGGGAAGAGAAGTAGGGGAAAAGGGAAGAGAAGTAGTGAAAAAGAGTCTTAAGAATGACTTAAATCAATGACATAATTTATTGTGGTTAAGATCCACAGATATATACATTTTAATTTACAGGAAGAAATGGATCCAAACAAATGTTAAAAGTTATTTGTTCATATTTTAAGCCTTGGTCCAATAGTATGACAGTAGCAGGGGAAAAGTCACGGTGGAACAAGAAAATAGAAAAGAAACAAAAATTTTCTAAGCTACTTGGAGAGAGAAGAGCAGTTTCTGTTTTGTCCCCTCATGTAAGTTTGTTGATTTAGGGATTTAGGGCCAAAGATGCCAAGGGACAAGAGCAGAATGTACAAATGGTAGCAACAGTGAGAAGGGAATAAGGCGGTTACTCTGCATGTAAAATTACAAGTGCCAAAGCAGTTTGAAGCCAGCCAGGAAGTTTGCCAAGCTATGAAAACACCAATGCTTGCTGCCTTTCCATGCTTTACCTAGTGTGCAGACCAAGACAATCTCAGTTATGTTTATATCCAGCATTTTTATTTTAAAACTTTGTACATTTTTGTCATAGATTTTTATTTAAGTTAATCATTTACTTTCAATGATTGGCTTTGCGTTCCTTCAGGGTAATTTTAGTACATTTTACAGTCAACAGTTTTCCTAGGAGATGACAGCTGGAAATTGGGGGGAAATTAGATTTACCTGAAAGAATTTGACGTTTTAGACATTTTAAACACACTGTGTCCATTCAAAGCCTACCTACATTTTATAACCCTAGCAGAAAGGAGTCATTTGCCAAAACCTCATAGAACACGCTGAACATCATGGTAAAAAGAACATAACATCTAGTAAAATTTCTAAGCAAGGAGTTGAGAGCAACCACCCTAATCACTTGTGTCTCATCCAGATGGTGTCCCAGATAAAAATTTCTATCGGGAGACAAGAAAAGCAAAGCTTTAAACAGTTACACATTTTATTTGAAGTCTCAGGGCACTTAGAAATACCTCATGAGTAGAAGGAGGCTTAATTACAAGAGCCATGAATGTGGAGGGCTGAAAAGCAGCCAGAATGGGCATGAAAAGTGTTTTCTATGTGGTCTGAATTATACTCCCAGCCAGGTTTTGCTTATAGAAGGTCAGAATTTTAATTCAGTCCTGGCTTCCTTCTACTGTCTCGGAAGATTCAGTTAACTTAGCTAATTTCCAAGGCACAAGGAAGTTCTATGAATTCTGCCTGCCAGCTGTTGTTAGTATGTGAGGGTTCTTCTGTTTCTGAAAGTCCCAAATAATTCTTTGAACAGTATTTTAACTGTAAGGTGATATTGGCGGACACTGTTTCATAGGTACATGTTATCCATTAGCATTAACCAGGATTAAGTAAGCTGCAAACCCAAGGACAGAGGATAAAATGCTAGCGTCTTGACCTAGGAGAATAATGTCTAAAATACCAAGAGGAGGATAGAAAAAATGTAGCACCTCGTTAAATATAATGTTATTACATTGTGATTTTTTTTCTGTAACTAACTGAATCAGAGTATCCAATAAATGTTACCCAGAATCAATGTACGTCTATAAAAACCATGTCCTTTCCTGTGTTGGCAGGTGCTGATGAAGTGCAGGGGATCGGGCATGCAAGGGTGAAGTGTAGGGGGGCTGCCCAAGGGAGGTGCTGCCTTTAGAGAGAGGAGGCAGGCACACGAGTTGGAGGCCTGCATTTTGGGCCTTTCTTAATCCTAGCAGAAGGATCAGCATGCTGCTTAATGCCTCCTCTCATGTGCTTCATCTCTGATGTGGTGTCACCAGCGCTCACCCTCAACATTACCAGTGTAAAGACTCCATCAGAAGGAAGCAGGGCACCGAACATGGTACCCGACACTGGTGCGTAATGAGGCTGGCTTTATGTTTTTCTTAACATAAAGGGAGTCTTAATCTAGAAAACAAGGATAATCATGCTCATCTTATCCCTTCCCCTAGGCACTACCCCTATGCAGCCAGAGCGTCTTCAGGAAAATCCTTCTTTCCACTTTCTTTTTTTTGAAAATGTTAAGTATAATCAGTACTTCAAATACCACTGATTGTGAGTTGTAACGGAGGTACAGTTGTGAGAATGAAGTCGGGGGCGGAGGTGGAGGCATAGATGAGGGAAGCTACACAGTGGAGGTGACACGGGGCCCTGGTGGGAGGAGGCTGGAAAGGGATCACACCTTGGGAAGAGGAAGAGGCCCGACCATCTCCTTGTTGACGTCGGCCCGAGGCTCGCACACCTCTGCGGCCGGGAGCTCCTGGCACTACATTTTTCCTACCCTAAGGGTCAGCTGATGGTTTATTTAGCATGTAGATGTTTCTGGGTAAAGAAAATAGGTGTAAACCTATAAAACTGTATTGAATAAATCTAAGTAATATGGAGAACATGTTTAATATTTTAGGGATTTAATGGTAAAATTCTATGAAACTATCTTGAGCCAGCACGCTTGGCACGTGAACTGAGCATTTACAGTCCCTGTTTCACTGGGCCGACAAGCCCTATCCGAACCATCTGTTCTGTGCAGTGTGAGCAGTCTCACACTTGAACAGAGGATAAACATGTTTGTGCTTGCGAACTTTTTCCTTAAATACATTTAATGAAGAACTTATAAGCCTGTCTGTCAGTCTCTATCCTTTTATTGATTATATCTTCTTGGCAAACAAATGTCTCTTAAATTTGATAAGACCTGAAGTTTAGTGTATGCAATTTTATTTTTACCTTTCCTGAACCTCAAAATGTCAGTGGGAGCTTAAAAAAATATTCTTTTCTTATTTTTGTTCGGCCCATGTTAATCTTCCTAAAAAAAATATTCAAACTCAGCAGGCTGATCCACTTAGCTGTAAACTTTGGCCCAGCTTACTACCTTCAGAATCTTCCTTGGACAATTCCAGTGTATGTACTTAGCATTCTTCTTAAATGTGATTGCAGGGTCATCCACAGTATTCACTTAACCATCATAATCTGTTTTTGTTTTACTCTGTGGTAAACAGATTTTCTATAGTAAACAGCCAATGACTTGGACTTCCTAAATTTCTTTCAGCTTTGAGAAATGCTTTTAAAAAGAACATTTCTAGCACTAGAGTCAGCATACTCCTCAGAAGTGTAATTTCCTGAGTTCGATTTATCTGGGATCTGTTGGTTCACTCCTCTGTTTAGGTAGCAAATGTTCATAGCACAATTACATCCCTGATCTTGAGGTAGCTGGGTGTTTGTTTTTACCTTCCACTCTCCAGAGCACCATTTTATGACAATTAGGACATGTCATCTGCTTTTAGTTACTTTCTTATTCAGTGAGAGTGTTAGAGTATGTTCTACCATATAGAGATAAAATATTCAGTATAAATAACAAGAATTCTTCCCTGGGGCTCAGTGAGAGGAGTGGCATGAATCCTCAATACTAAAGCTACAATAAAATTGGCTTAATTTTCAGATTATCATTCCCTTTAGTTCCTTTTATCCCCCCTCAAGAGTGCTGTCTTTATCAGTCAGTTTAGGCCAAGTTATGATGCAATAGCAAGCAACCTTAAAATCTCAGAGGCTTACACTAACAAGGATCCAGTTCTCATTTGTGTAACAGATTGGATATGGCTGGGTGATAGTTCTGTGCCATGTCTTCTTCACTCTGAAGGAGCAGGGTACAGGCCTATGGAGAACCACACAATGGCTTTAAAGGTTTTGTTAAGGCCTATGTCACATCCAATCACATTTCATTGGCCATAGCAACTCACATGCCTAAGCCTGCTGTTGAAGGAGTGAGTGGTATAATCGTCCCACACGGAGGGGACAGTAGGAATGGAGCCAGTAGGGAGGAACTGGTACAGATGAAGCAGCAAATAATTTGGAAAAAATAATTTAATGTACTCTTAATCTTTGTTAATATCTCCTCATGTATATATATAGAGACACATATACAAACAATGCAGCTAAAGTAATGAGCATGATTTTCCTTAAAATAGTCATGTCTGGATGTCTCTGTGACAATTTTTTTTCAACTTCTCCAACATTTTTCAAAGGCCTGTGAACATTTTTTGAATATTCTTAATCCTTTGAGGGTTGTTTGAAATTCAGAAATGGCTAGTACTCATTTGTAGTCAGTTTGTGTAATTTACTTTAGAGTGCTTACAGATCTTGTGACATTTGGTATGCACCAGTTAGTTAGGCTTTAACTTTCCATGTAGTCAGTTTGAGTGAATAGATGGAACATATACTGTTTTGTTAAAAAGTGAATTGTAGCTAAAATTTTAGATTTTCTTCTGTTGTTTTGTTGTTCTGCTGTGGTACCAAAGGCCATTCCAAAAGGTGAGTTGCAGGAACATTTTGAGCAATGGTTGTATGGATTACAATATGTGCGCAGCATTAGGAAGTGAATACTGCAGGGGTGAAAAACTTACTTGGATGCTTACATTTTTGGTTAATTTGATAAGGAATACAGCCAGACCATGGAATAATGTAAATTCTGAAGAGTTTTGGCTACGGGCTCTCATTCTCCACCCAAGGGGTGGCATTTAGTTGGTGTAGGTATTTGAGAATCAGTGCGTGTTAAAAAAAAATGGTCCATTTCTTACACATCTAATAAGTTAAAATATTTTTTTTTGTTCAAAAAATTACTAGAAGATAGAGTGCAAAAGGATTGGTTTTCATTAACCTTACAATAATTCAATCTTAGCTTTCATGAGCTTGCAATGTTTGGATCCTATTTACAGCTTTTGGTTCATTTCCTGTTAGTTACAATATTCCATAGGCATTCTTCATTTCTTTTTTGTTCTCTCTCTCTCTCCCCCCCCTTTTTTTTAAGAACTTTAAGTCCCTTGAGGAGATGAAACCAAGTCTTTATATTCCTGGTATGTACCCTACCATACTAGGAATTATAATTATAGTATCAATAAGAACTTAATATGAATTATTTATAATGTGCTTAGCATTATTTTAAGCAATTTCTTATTTTAACTTAAAGCTATGAGGTTGTTAATTCATATTATTTTCAGTTTACAAATGAGAAAACTGAGTCACAGAGAGGTTAAGAAACCTATTCTGACAGCACATCTCATACGTGAGTAGTTGACCTTGGCTCCAGAGCTCACGCTTCTGCTGAAACTACATATGCTGCCACATTTATGTTTGTTAGCTCATTATTCATTCATTTAGGAAAATATATTAAGCACTAACCATGTGCCAGGCTATAACTTGGGCACAAAAAAGATAAAAGGTCGTGATACTGACCTTCATAGCTGACTTGGCCTAGCTTGGTAGGAGTTGATAAAGTTGAATGAAAATTTTCCAATGCTGAATCTTGAAGTAGGAATTACTCAGAGAACCAGGAAGAGATAGATGTCTCAGCGGAGAGAAGTAAACATGAAAAAAAAAAAAAGACCACCACAGAGAAGCGTGACTAAACATTTGGGAAATACAAGTAACAATTACATTCTGGAGTGTGTCAAGCAAAGTGGCAAGACTGAGTTGGAAAGCTAGGCAGAGGCCAGATGATGGCTGGTTTTGTACCAGGCTAAAGATTTAAGACTTTAACTTAAAGCCCTCTTGGAGGGAATCTGGAGAATTTTAAAAAGAGCTTGTAATGTTGATAACTTCTTCCGCTATACTAAAATATTTCCTGTACCTCCCATTGTTTTTCTCATAGAACTTAGAACATTAAAGATGAAGGTATGTTGGTTAAGTGTGATGGTGGCACATAGATTTTAAAGATATTCCTGCCAGTGAGACTAGAGCAAATTCTGTGTGTTCAACAGTCTATAATTCAAGGCAAGGATGTACATTAACCATGGAGGGATTGGAAAGAGAACACAAAATGAACCACAGAGTGTACCTGGTATAAAGGTCCAATGTGCCTGAGGCAGAGTTGCCCAAGAAATTGTTGGCCAGACCAGTGATTACAAAAAGGCACCCTTTCTTTGAAAATCTACCTCTGTAGGAAGTGCGTTTATAATTACACCATTATAGCTGAACAGAGGTATTTGGTAATGATTCAATGTTTTGTGTATGCCACCCATTATCTCTTCATTTGTAAATCAAACTTTAAATGGGTACATTTTCTGAGAATATTTTGAAAAACAGTTGTCTTTTGATTGTATGAATTAAGAAGTGGAAAATCCTTGTTGAATTTTAATTCAGCTAAATGCTGATTTAAAAGGACAAAATCAGAGCTTTTCTTCATTCTTTCTGAGAGCATATAAAAGGAGATAGAAGTACATGCATCCTAGATGGATGAGATTGCAAATGTGTAACTGTCCTGCTCAAGGCAAGTTAGGTTATGTAAACCAGCTGAACTGATGAGGACTTACTGTGCTCAACATGATAAAGAAGGCATGCTTTTCTGCACGTTCTGCTAATACAAAATGATGTGATTTTCAAAAGATAAAAATGTGTTTACCCTTGGCAGGCTGTGGCTTGCCTAGTGGGTATCATTTTAACATTACTGCTGCAACAGTGGAAATGTTGAAGGAGAATCAGAGATTTTGGTTAAGAAGTACATGTGCAATCTACAAAATTCTTCATTCTTTTGGGGGCTTATCAATACTTGCTATTTGGCAGAAATTTTTAGCCTCCAGTTGATCTGGCTTAAAAGTGAATCCTTGTTATGTCAAGAATGTTACAAACCATGTTAGCCAAGACCTTATTGCTATGATAACGTTAGCTTAAATAATTTGTCATGCCTGTTAAAATTTGGGCAGATGCTGACATGCTTCTACATCTAAGACCTTACACAAATGCCACCTTCTTTGTAAAGACTTTCCTGGTTCCTCCCACCTTCTCATTTGTATAGATCTCTATAAACACTAGATGTGTTGAATGAATTATGTCACTGTCCATGCCATGCATTTTCCCCCATTTTTAATGAAATACAATTCACTGCCATAACATCTCCCCCTCTTTAAAGTGTACATGCCAACGGTTTTTAGCATTTGCATAAAGTTGTGCAATCACCACCACTCACTATTCCAGAACATTTCAAGACCCTGCAAAGAAATGCAGTACCTATTAGCAGTCATTCCCCATTCCTCTCTCTCCCCTGTTCCTGGCTACCAGTAATCTACTTTCTGTCTCTATGCATTTGCCTGTTCTGGACATTTTGTATACATAGGATCATATAAAATGTGGCCATTTGTGACTGTCTTCATTTACTTGGGATAACGTTTTCAGAGTTCATTATGTTGTAGTGTGTATCAGTAGTTCATTACTTTTTATTGTAGAATAATATTCCATTGTATGGATATACAACATTTTATTTATGCATTCATCATCTGATAGATATTTAGGTTGTTTGCATCTTCGGCTATTGCAAATTATACTGCTATGAACATTTGTGTACAAGTTTTTTTGTGGGACATATTATACATTTAAGTGTATTTACTAAAATTAAAACATTATTTAAAAATTTATTAATTACAGCAACATTAAAATAATAAAAATACATAAACACACTAGTAACATTTTGGCTTAGCTTCTTTTAGATTTCTCTGGTTATTTTTATGATACTTCTATTTGAAAAAGCAAATTTTGTATCAAAATATGCATATTATTCTATATTCTACTATTTTTACTTTACTTTCCCTATAGTAAAGAACTATACTGGTATATATACTTTTAGGATAGGATTTTAAATAATTTTTAATAATTTAAAATTATCAAATCAAAAAATTAAATAATTAAATTATTGACAATGCAGTTAAATTTTAAATTAAATGTTAATTTTAAATTAAGTTAAATTTAATATTTAATGTCATTAAGTCAAACATATTAAAATATTCAATTTAATTATCTGATTTTAATAAAGCATTTTTAATGATTTAAAAATAATTTCCATATTTTAGTGTAAAATTAGATTATATTTCTATACATTTTAATTACATTTTCAACAGTTGTATGTTTTATTTTTTATTTTACCCTTTTCCATCCATTAGTAGCTAGCAGGTAGCTAGAGCAGTTGTCTCAACAAATGTTTGCTAAAATGGATTTATAATATACATATGGAGTCATAGAATTTCAGGTTTATAAAGAATCTTATGGGTCAACTATGAATTATATGGGTGATATATTCTATTTAAAAGTGGGTTTAACTAATGACTATGATTCTGGTTCTTAAACTTGCATTCTTAACTAATATACTACATCCTTTAATTAAACCATTTGGGAAGATTGAAAGAAGAGTAATAGGAAATTTGTTCCAAAGTCAAATCATGAGTAAGGCTTAGCAATTTCCTGTATACTTGTATGATAAAATTGAAATTTGGAGAGAGTCAGTGGATGATTTTTTTGGCTAGTTTAAAGCTTCATTGGTGAAATACATATTATTTTCTGAAATTATGAAATGTTCAACAAGGTTATTAAAAAATATCAGCTATCTCTAATGTTGTTTTATCAAGATATTCACAGGCTGTTTCAAAAGACTAAAATGTATTTGTTTCCCACGTTGGGTCCAAACTTCATATTCTAACATCATTGTTGACACTTTATCTTCTGTTGAATCATTGTAACATCACTAACCGTATTTTGCCAAGTTGAGCTTGTTCCAGTTTTTAAAAATATCATTAATCCCAGCACCTAGATTGTGGTGTTGAAATACTATTTCCCACTATAGGAATCTAGCGCTTCTTGAAGCAATGGCTGATTCCAGATTCTCGGGCAGTACAAGGCACAAAGTCAGCCTGGAGCCAATGCTCAATTTCAAGGAAGCTATCAGAGCCCATCAGGGGCCAACTTGATTAAAGAGGCCAACTCACTGGCCAAAGATGAGACAATCTGAGCTTTAATAAAGATTTTAATAGCCATACAGTGAACCCCATCAAATATATTTAAATCCTTAAATTCATAATAAAAAAGATAGTCAGTTTTGGAAGAGATGATAGAGAATCAATTCATTGTCTTGAAAACTATTTTTGAAAAAAAGGGAAAAAAACCAAGCATTTATTCTTTTTTTTCCATATGAACTGTCCTACTGGGTAAAAAATAATAGATGAGAAGCATCTCTTTATTAAGAGTATTCCAACCAATCAAAAGAACTGATAGAACTTTTTTTTTTTTTGCAACTCATGAGATACAAATCTAGGCATCGAGCTGCTAACAAACATGGTTTGCCTCCTGACTTAAGAATACACCACCACCTATAGTCATAGGGATCAAATCTGAGAAGGGTCAAGGCTCTGGGTCAGACTGCCAGTTTGCAGGCAATAGAGATGGCAGAGGAGCTTGCTGAACTGCCCTGTGAATATGCCATCAAGAAATCCAGACTGAGGGAAACCTACAGGTTCACCAGCCTGTGGTCTTCCACAGAGACACTGAAAAAAGAAGGGGATGGAGAGAGAGGCATTGTAGATTGAAAGTGACTTAATAGTCTCGTTGGTTTAAAAAGAAGTTGGTTAAGACTAAACTATAATGTCTGGAGCTTATTGTGTTCATGATAAAACCGTAAAATGCAAGGAAGCAATTGCTCTAAGGTCAAGGGAGTGGTGTCTGTGAGGAGAGAGGCAGCTGTATTTGGAATAGGTCACATGGATGGGCTTCTGGGTGGCTCGAGAAGCTCTGTTTCTTGACTCAGGGGAGGTTTTTAAGGGTGTTGTATTAGCTTCCTATTGTTACTGTAACAAATTACCAAAAAGTTAGTGGCTTAAAACAACATGATCTTACAGTTCTGTAGGTCAGAAGTCTGCGTGAGTTTGCCTGGGCTCTCTGCTATAGGTCTCACAAGGCCAAAATAAAGTTCTTGGTCAGCTGGGCTCTTATCTGGAGGCTCCATGCTCATACAGGCTTTTGGTAAAATTCAGTTCCTTGTAGCTGCAGGCTGAGGATCCTGTTTCCTGGCTGGCTGCCAGCCAAGAGCCCCTCTCAATTTATTCAGGCCACCCATATTCTTTTTACGTTGTCCCCTCCATCTTCAAACAGTGACAGTGGGTTGAGTCCTATTTGGTCTGAATCTCTCTGATTTCTCCTTCTGCAAACTCTTTTGCCTTCCTCTTCTGTTTTTAAGGGCTCGTGCAATCACACTGGTCGCACCTTGATAATCCAGAACACACTCCCTGTTTTAAGGTCAGCTGATGAGTAAACCTGATTCCGTCTTCAAAGCTCCTTCACAGCAATACCTGGAGTGGTGTTTGATTGACTAACCAGGGGACAGAATCCTGGGAGGATATCTTTAGAGTGCTGCCTGCCACAGGTGTCTTTATTATATCCATTTGTTTTGTTTCATGTACTTTTATTTTACAAAAACAAAGTCTAAAAAATCCTTGATGCATGCAAACTGATGTCTTCTTGTGCTATTGGAATATACATAACAAAGAGGCTTACCTTTTCTTAGGAAAACAAAACAAAACAAAAAGTGATTTATTTTCTTAGCTGAAATATTTTGTACTTTTACCTTGTCTAAGAATAGTAAAAAATGTAGGTGTAAAAAAGGTATATTCTGGAATTTTCTGCTTTTATTACTGTCAGTAATTCTAAAACATTTGCAATAAAAGGTTATATCTTAATAAAATTTACAATTTGTATGGAGTTATTAAACATGGATTTAAAGGTGCATTCTTACAGTGGGTTCTGGGTTCATAGGATATGCTGGCTTGCATCCATTTCATTACTAGAGCTGATACTCCTTTGGCTTGCTGCCATTTCATTACTACTTTTTGATATAAATACATTAACAAAAATAAATAAAATAGGGATGGACAGAAAAATTTATGTTCTCCTTTAGTTGTAGCATAAAGATTTTAGTCTTAGAACCAATTTTCAAGCTTATGTAATGCACATACCTGAATTCTTCGCTCTCTGATAATAAAGCTAAATAGATTTCTGTATCAACCTTCTCATTCATTCAAAAAATACTCGATGAGCACTTAGTTTGTGTCAGTCACTATTCTAGGTCCTGGAGATAAACAGTAACCAAACAAAGTCCCCCCGTCACCATGCACACACCCTAGTTGACCTGCTGTTGATGATGTCAGGATTCCAGGATATAATAAGCTTTTTCTAATTGTTTCTACATGACCTGCAGTCGAGCAGAAGATGATAGGAATGTTAATGCTCTTTTATTGTTAGATTTAAATATTGTTTGCATGTTTTCCTATAAGTTGTTTAATTATTGTTGAAAAAATCAGAGTCTGTGTGCACTATATTTTGTCTCAGATTTACAATGTCATATGCTAGAAGTCAAAATTATTTTGCAAAATTTTACTTTATAAAACCATTGGAGACCCAGGCAATGTACTTTCACACTTTAATGTATTCAGATTGTAATTGTGTGAATTTGAGAGACATTGCTTTCATTGTACATGCTGCTGTGACTGAAATCAACCCTAGTTGAAGAATCAGCTGGTGATAATTGGACATTTTGACATTTAACTTGAGCCTTGTCGATTCATCATTGATATCAACAATTTTTTTGAAATTTTATTTTTAACCAGGGTACATACCCATTTTTGGTTTTAGAGGAATTTATTTTTCTTACCTGGGGAAAAGAAAGAGTTAGATTAGAAGGCCCCAAGACTTACAAAACTCTGTACAGTATGCCTCCCTTAGCCACAGTTTTGCTTTCTGCCATTTCAGGTAACCATGGTTCAGAAATAGAAGATCCTCCTTCCGATGTATTATCAGAAGGTCAATAGTAGCCTCACATGTTACAGTACCTACATCATTAACCTCACTTCATCTCATCACGTAGGCATTTTATCATCTCACACCATCACAAGAAAAAGAAAGGTGAAAACAGTACAATAAGATATTTTGAGAGAGACAACATTCACACAATTTTATTACAGTACATGGTTATAATTGTTCTATTTTACTGTTCATTATTACTCTTACTGTGTCTCATTTATAAATTAAACTTTATCATAAGTATATAAATATAGGGAAAAATATAGTGTATATATAGGGTTTGGTACTATCCACAGTTTCAGGCACCAACTAGGGGCCTATTAGGTATCCATGTACCCCCATGGATTAGGGAGAGCTACTGAAAAATGGAAAAAAAAGGCATCAAACTTCAACCAGAACTTACAATAAGTGCACACAGTATTAAGCATTTACTCTGTATTGCATAGACAGTTATGCTGTGATGAGAGCATCCATCCTGAAGGCTTTCCTGGCACCTGACTGAAGGCATTATTTGGGTCCTACAATCATGTCCTTCCTCACCTACTTTTACGGGAGTTAACAGGCATAAGCCTAGATTAAAAAAAAAATTGAGCTACAAGTTCCCTCCTCAATCACATGTCAATAGTATATTTATATATCATTTACAGATATGGTTAGAGAAACTTCATTCTAAGATATGAATGAAAACAAGTTATTCTGGTACACTGGTTTCTATTTGCCAATTTTGGTGGATGTGTGCATGCTTGCATGTGCATAGAGTTTTCTTTCTTTAAAAAAGAACGCGACAAATGGTTAAAACGGTAGAAAAATGTGCATTGCAAGTTTGTAGAATTCCTGGTTCTGTAAAACCCAAGGTTCTGTAGGACAAATCTGAGAAATTTTATCTAAGTCAATCCCTTTATTTTCTGAATGAGGAAAAGGAGGCCCAAAGAGAAGGTATATCCAACATGGTAACCCTGAAATCAGACCCAGGGACCAAACCCTGGTGCAGTGTATTCTACTTTGCTATGGTTTGACTTCATATTCAGCAAGTGTTACAACCTCTGTAATTTACTTTAAAGTACTTATAGTTCTTGTGACACTTGGTGTGCCAGTTAGTCACAGGGGGTCTCTGCTGTGGCTCTTTGTGGCTTCCTGGGAAGTGATCGGTATGTTGTCTCTAACTTTCTCCTCTTGGAGTACTATTGCTTTTGGGACACAAAATATCATGATCAGTCAAGCACCATTCCTTATAGAACAGAGCCAGATCCTCAGGTACTTGGTCTTTGGGGCACAGGAGGGATGTTGGACATTTGACCTGGAGGCTTGGAGCTCAGGGGAGTTAGTGGTGGACCAGAAACTCCAAGTGCTACAGGCTGACTTGTGTTCCCACTAAATTAATTTGTTGAAGGCCTAACCCTTAGTACCTCATAATGTGACTGTATTTAGAGACAGAGTCTGTAAAGGGGTGTTTAAGTTAAAATGAGGTCAATTAAGGTGGGCCCTAATCTAATATGACTGGTGTCTTTATAATGAGAGGAGCTTAGGACATAATTTCAGAGGGAAGGCCATGTGAGGATACAGGGTGAAGATGGCTGTCTATAGTTAAGCAGAGAGACCTCAGTGGAAACCAAGCCCATCAATACATTGATGGCAGACTTCCAGCCTCTAGACTGTGAGACAATCGATTTCGGTTGTTTAAGCCACCCAGTCTGTGGGACTTGATTTTGGCAGCCCTAGCAAAGTACTACGCTGGTTCAGTTTGTTTCCGATTCTTCCTGCTGGGCCTTTACCTGGTGCTGCAGCCCTGGCCTGGATTCCCTGGGCTCATGCACTGGAACTGGGATTAAGTATTTCTGTTCTGTGCTGGATGAATTCCAGGAGGTCATGTAGTGCCCAGATGGCCCTGCAGGAGGAGGGGGCTTTGGGAAAGAAAGCACCTCAGACTTGCAAATGAGAAACTTCCTGCGGCAGCTCCAGGCCCTGCTAGGAAGAGCTGAGAGAGTTGTAACATTCTGGATTATTTTTATTCTCCTCTTTGCAGGTGAGGAAAACTCTCTCACTCCAAGTTAAAAACACATGCTCCAATACCTCCAGAACTAAGATGAATTTCAAACTTTCTTTTCTCACTCTTTAAGGATGGACTGGGCTCAAGGTTTGCGCCCTTCCCTGCTTCCGCTAGATTGTCTATGCCTGAAAATCCACCTGATCAGTATCAAAGTAAGCTTTGATAAACTCCAAAGTGATCCCAAGATTAAGAGGAGAAAATTTGACCTATCGGCTTTAAAAATGCACCATCAATCCTTATAGTCTTAAAGTCGTGTCCAGAGCAAGGTTGGGATGCGCCTTGTCTGCCTGTATATCTTGTATTTGTGTTCAGCCTGCCCTCCATCTATTGCATGATGGATACCCAGCTGCACCACTAACAATCTTGCTAGCAATCTCTTTGGATATTCAATGCACTTCAAAACAGTTAAATAAATCATAGGTTTTCCAAAAAGGGGGCCCTGGGGTGGCATGAATCAGACTGTGGTCTGCCTGACATAATTGGTGCACCTGCCAATTTGGGACCTATCAGTTTTTCATCTTCTGGGATTGGTCCATTTTTCATTTGGAACACCACATTAAAAGAAAGATCGTTACCAGCAGTTAAAGATTACTATTTAACTTCTCTGAACCTTGTCTGTAAAACTGGAATAACTTGACCTCTTCTATCTTCTCATAAGCAGAAGACATAGAGGAACAAGCCAATTGTTCTGAAGCACTTGGTAAATGTGCTAAAATCATACACAGAGTGTAAACTTTCTATAATTTATCAATGCATTCCAGCTTCTAAGGCCCTGTGTCATTAATGAATCATTCAGTTACATTCCATTAAAGAATTTTTAAGGACTAGAATCTAGAGATAAAAAGGACTGAAATAAAATGCAGGTGGATAAACAAGGAGCTGGCAGTGGAGTGAGCCCTCCTTTTCTCCAGAGGGGCCAGAGAGTCTTACTGGGGGACTTTCTCCTACTTCTGAATGAATTAGGCTCCTGCATTTCTGAGGTCCTTGACTGGGCCTACAGTGCAAATTATTGTAATGGTTAGGTCTAATAAATGTTTTCTCTCTAAGTCTTGAAAAACATTAGCAATTACAAGAGCCATGTTAGCATTTTAATACTGTTTTCACTTACCTAATGTTTTCAAGTTGTATGACTGGTTTGTATGTGACCTAAGTGTTTGAGTTAGGACTGTTGCTGAGGGTACCAATGTATTTTACATCCATTTTGGATTGAGAAAGTGGATTTAAATCCACTTCCAATAATGCAAGAGAAATAGCTTCCTACAAATTTCTAATTGGAAAAAATAGTTATGAATTAAATGTTTAGTAAAATACCTGGATAACTCTTCCTTCCTTCCTCCCTCCCTCCCTCCCTTCCTCCCTTTCTCTTTTCTTTTTCTTTTATCACATGGAAGAAGGAATATGAAAGCCAGAGTCAAGTAACCAGTCATGAAGGAGGTAGTTTTGTTTGCTCAGTTGAATCAGGAAATGTGGGATTAAGGGAACTGCTGTGAGGGAAGCCTTGAGTTTTTAATTTCTTTAATTAAAACAAACAGGGAGAGATGGGAAGGGAAAGCAGGAAACAAGGAGAGAGAAAAAGCAGGTCATCTGGATGCCTTGAGACCTACAGGTGCCTTGGATGACCTGTTAATATGGCATCCCTTTGTCCCAGTTGTCTTTAAATATTTGTACTGTATTTATATTAGAGGAGGGGCTGGGTGCTGTTGGGGAACAACAGAGGCAGAGGGCTGCCTTGTGGCAGAGACCTCTACTGTTAGGGGAATTCAGCTCTGGCCCTCAAATCCCATGTCTTCCTCTACCAAAGCCCTGCCCGGCCCTGGAGGGCAGTTGCACAAGCACCATGCTCAGCTCTAGGGTTCACCTAAATGATCTGCGTGGCTACAAATGCTTCTAAAAAGTTCTCCTAAACATGTGCAGCCCTCTCCTTGGAAAACATGATGGTCGATACTATTTTCTCCACCTTAAAATTTCCAGTGGAAATTCAGCACACTAGTGATATAGAGCATCCAATTATAGATTGGTACATGGTGCAGTAATTAATCTGAGTGAGGTGGGAGAGAGCCAGAGGAAGAAACTTTGTGGAGGACAGAACTCAACAAAAGGAAGTTCCCAGTGACTTAAAATTTGTTTTAAAGAGTGAAAGAGAACTAGGGAAATGTTTAAAACATAATAGTAATGAGAAGCGTAACAATCTGAGCTTATGCTTCCATCTTGGAAGTTTACTTTGCAAGAGGGACTGCTCTCTGTTTGTGCTCTGCTGTTTGAAAAACAATGTGCACTTTAAAAAATGGGTGCACCCACTCAAATGGTCAATGAGAATTGTTATTGTTTATTGTAGAATGACTGAGTCACAGATTCGGGCAGTTTTCTGCTTTTCAATGAAATGATAGAAAAGACCATATTTTGACTTAAAGATTTTGCAGACTAAATGTTGAATATTAGTGCTATGGTAGAATTTACGTGTAACGTTAAAACCGATATTTCCAAAGAGTGGAAATGACTCAGAGGATTATGTTTACGATTGTGGAAGCAACCGTCAGATGTAATTAAAGAAGCCAAGTGTCCTAGTGACTAAAGGCATAAATGAGATTTATGGAATGATGATGTCTCTGGCATTGATGTACCGAACTCAGCCTTTTGGGAAATAGCTCTAAGCACTCTGAGTCTTCTCAGGACAGTATAAACAGCAGGTAATTCACCTTCTGCCCCTGCTGCCAGTCATCTAGGTTGTATTTATCACCACAGCTTTCCAGGCTAAGAAGTAACTTCATCTAATCCATAAATGGTTGATTTCATATAGCATGAATGCAGATCTGGTCTTTGTTTACCTCCAGGGCTAGGTGTCTGTAGGGGACCCTTCTTTTTCCGGGCACCAGGGGAAGAGTTTGCCTGGAAAGGGAGGATAGATGGTTGTGTTAACCTGCAACCTTCCTCACATAATCAGGGCTCATTTTTTGCTTCAGTTTTTACACAAGATATATTTGGACCTTTATTCTTCCTTCCTCAGGTCCCCTTCTTCCCCCCATTTCCTCCAGACTCTTTTCATTTCTTTCCCAGATGTGATTAATGGTTCCCACACTCTGTTGTGCTCCTCAAAGGGCAAAGGTGAAGCACAGGAGAAATGTATGAATCACCAGCAAGCTCAGAACTGACTGTAGTCTCTGAGGCCTGATTCGTTCATGAAGGCTCCACTTTGCTCCATAGATACATCTTCCTCCTTCATAGAGAGGTTCTCCCACTAGCCCAGAAGCATAAAGTGCAGCTCAGACACAAACCACAACCCGTGTTGTCACTTTCTAACAGGAAAGATCTTCCATGACTCTTCTGGACTCACTAGCTTAGTAGAAAGATAACTGCCATGCAATGTCAGCCTCTAGGAGTCTTGGGATGGTAGAGGCTGGTTTTTTTTTGAGATGTGTTTCATGAATAGTTATATTGAATAAAACAGAAATCTTAAGACCTCAAGAGAGTACACTGCAGCAAGAAACGAGAGTGCACTCAGGAGGTTTAAGAGATATTCCACTTGGTTAAAGTGCTTGGTTGGGTGGGAGAATAAAGGCTGCTTTAGATTTTTATTTTGTCTTACCAAAATATTAACTAAGATTAAAAATATAGTAACGAAATAAAACTAAGAATTAAAAAAAAATCACGTGGGGCAGAGTCATTTGCATCAGACCCTTTGCACATTTAGATGGCAGGCACTGTTTCTTAAGACTATAAATTCTGTATTCAGTTTAAGAAAGTGTATTTTTGATTGAGGTTAACACAGCATTTAAGTTAATGGAAAACATGCTTTCATTGCAGAGTATTTCCACCAGAATTGCTGGATTCTGTACAACAATCTGTTTCTATTTTGAAAAAAAAAAGTGGTGCTGTCTTGTGACCTAAATATCCCTTTTTCTCTTCTTTCATTCTTCTACATTCAAGGGTTTTCTCCTTTATGTATATTTAAAGAAGTGACATAGAATGAACTTAGAGGAAAATATTTATT
Organism: Smutsia gigantea; assembly: GCA_032199065.1. Taxonomy (NCBI): domain Eukaryota; kingdom Metazoa; phylum Chordata; class Mammalia; order Pholidota; family Manidae; genus Smutsia; species Smutsia gigantea. Next base: position 55,024 of record JAVSCE010002801.1, read on the forward strand.
GGTGGTATGTCTCCTTAATACTTCAGAAAAAAACCCCACATTTTGCTTCAAGTCAGAGCTTTATTTCAGTGTAGGGAGTGTGATTTCCCACTACTGCTACTCAAATGATATTAGAATTGGGAAGAGAAATGCAGAATGTCTTAGAAAATGACTCTTGAATCTTGTGCAAATTAGCATTTTCTGGGTAGTAATCCACCCCAACAGTAATTGGCTCAAAGTAGAAAAGATATTTTCTTGCAGACATGATTTTCAAGTAGAGGTTGGTTGATCTGACTGGTCTTGGCTAGGCAGCTGTGTTAAGCTGGGTCCAGCTGGGCTTGGATTGTCAATGAATATTAATTCTGGAGCTCCATCTAGGGAGGCAGCAGCTACTGGTACGAACTCTTCTCCAGGTGAAATCTAGGTGGGCAAGCAGAAAGTGGCTTAAACTTGGAACTGACACAGTTTCTTCCGCCCATATGTTGTGAGCCAGAGTGGCTCACATGGCTAGGTCTAACATCAATAAATTGGGGAAATGTTGTAGGAGGAACTGCAAAGCCAAGTGGCCCCTGAGAAGAATGGGGAGTCAGTAATTCAATCCATCAGAAAACCCCATTCATTCTCTTTTTTTCTAAAGACAGAAATGTCATTACATTTTCCTCCCTTCTCCGCTGGGGAGCAAGACATGAGAGGGAGAATATTGCTCTCAGTAATGACTTGCTCTGATCTCTAGCCATAGTTTTTCTCAGTGATTCCCAAACTTTTGTGTATGATGGGATTACTGATGAGGCTGGTAGCAATACTCTTGAGTCTTATTCTCAAGTTTATATCTTAAGTTCCTTTGGTAATTTTGATGTACTTTGACATTGGGGACTCCTGTACTAGAATAATGTTAATTAAAGTAGTCAGCCTTGAACTTCATAGGATCTTGGCAGTTTAGCAAGTGTGATGGATTGCATCATTGTTCAGCACTTACCACCTCCCACTGCCCTTGCACAAGAGGTGTTTACATCCTTGTTCCATAGCTGTTGGATCTGGTTATGTGATTGATTTTGGCCAGTGGAATGTGAGCAGATATGGCATACTTCCTGCTCAAGTAAGGTTTTAACTTTGGTTATGCTGTTAGTCTTTATCTCTTGTGTTTTTGCCTCTACCATGAGAACTTACCCCAGATGGCTCCGGGTACATCAGTCTGTGAAGGAGTTGTATGTCCCAGAATGAGGGACATGAACCAGAGACATGGCCTGGAGCGCAGTAGCTGTAGCTGCGTTAACAGACCCGTAAGTGAGAAATACATTTTAGTTGTTATAAGCCTTTAAAATTTCAGTCTTCTTCTTAAACAGCATTATTGCAGCAAAAGCTGACAAATACAGCCAATAAATAAACTAGGTCAACAAAGCAAACACCAAACTGGGACCAAATTGGAGCTCTGAATCCCCTTTTATATACTGCTCTTAGATTTCTATATGCCTTTTAATGACTTTTTTGTGGCTGTCTTTTGTATTTGTTTTATTTTGACTTAACCTACAGGAAAATGCTGGAGAAAGAGGAAAATTAGCTTATGAAGAGATTTGGCCAGGACCTGGGACATACCCAAGACTGGTCTTGATTCTTGATTCTGAATTTTCCCCTTAATGAGGGCTGCTATCCAGTTTCCCCAGATAAAGTAGGAGTTTTGCTGTTTAGTTAAGCAGCAATAATAACAACTAATGATGAATATTAGCACTTGCTAGGAGCCATCCTAAATACTTTCCATGTATTAATTCATCTAATTCTCCCAACAACTCTGTGAGGAAGAGACTGTTACCCTCATTTCATAGATGGATAGCTGGGCTCACAGAGGCCACACAACGAGGAAGTTAAAGCCCTGGAAAGTTTAACTTCAGAAGCTTTACATGACCACTCTGTTGTTGCCTCTAGAATAAAATTTCAACACATTTTTCCCCTCTTTATTTAAAACAATGTAAGTACTCTTCTCAGAAAAGCAAATTGCCTGATACTCACTTAGACCAGAAAGATTCCAGATCTTGGTGGTAAAATGTGTGCACGACACATCCGTGAGTGTGAATGACTACCTGTTGCAATATTTCTTGCTTATTTCTTCTCTTTCTCCTTCCCCATGGTTTTGGTCTAGAGTACTTCTTTTTCCACTTTCTAATTCTCTCCTCAGAGAAACAGAAATTATGGCTTTGCTTTTCATTTTGACCCAGGAGCTTGAAGGCAGATGATACAATTTCTAGAAAGCATTTCATTGGAATAAAAATCCAACAAAACAAAGCAAATTTTACATATTCCATGAGTCCTTAGCAAGGAGATGCAGCGTGTATGGGGGAAAATCACAATTTAAAAATTGTGTAGAATAATATTTACTTATTCAGGACCTTTTCTGAGGCGTTTTACATGTATTAGCTTTACTTCTAATAACAAATCTGCAGAGAAATTATGATTATCTTTTAGGTATAAGGTATAAGGAGATAGAATCTTAACAAAATCATACAGCTACATTATGGAACAACAGTTGAGCAAGATTTTCGTGATTCCAAATTCTGTTGTCTTGGTCTCCACAACTCATCTCATTACTTCTCTTAATTTGAAAAATAGAATTAAAAAAACCCTCAAACTACTGAATAAAGATTAGTTTTCCCTATTTGTTCCTGTAGTATAAAAATATCTGAAATGGAATTAGGTCGCAGTCTTTTTCTACATAGCAAGCTCAACTGACTGGATAAAACTGAGTATACAGTTTGGTTGGATTAGTAGTTAAGCAGGATTTAAATACAGCAAGAGGGTTCTCCTTCCTAAAAAGAAGCTGCTATTCTTTTCAGTGCCTTTTAATTTTTTCTCCAGCCTTAGCAAATACATTCTAACTGTGTGGGACAATCTGCACCTGCTTCTTTTAATGATAAGTTAACAGATTCTCAACTGTTTCCTCCGGCCGATCTTATCATTTCATGTTGCTGTTCAAAAGGGTGTAAAACGGTGGCTTTATCTGCAAACTGTCCCTAACCTATTTACAGGTCACACCAACTCATTGTAAGAAGACAATGTCTCTGGGAGAGGATCCATTCATTTTTGCATGTCAGATATGCCAAGGACATCTATTAGTGATGTCAACTCCTTTTTTGGTATTAAGAGCACAATAAAATGGGTTTGAGCAAAAAACTTTAAAGAATCTTGAAATTATGCTCTGAAGGGAATATAATAGTTAAACACAAAAAATACATTCTGTAATTTTTTACCTAAATCACACATTTTCCTAAATATTAAAAAAAAGATGGGAGGCAGCATAAGAAATTGATTTCCAATATATTTCCTTTCAAAGTCCAGGCAATGGGAACAAACTCAAAGATCCAGGGATATTGGGGAACAACAGATGTATTAGTCAGGTTTCTCTAGAGAATCAGGCCATTAAGATGTGTGTGTGTATATATATGTGTGCCATATGCAGTGGAATCAGGAAGAGCTGATGCTTGGTGTGGGGGGATGGGGGGTGGAGAGGGTGGGGACTAGGGAAAAAGGTAAGCCACTGTTTTGTTCTGTTCAGGTCTTCAACTGATTGAATGACGTCCATTGACATTATGGAGGGCAAATTACTCAAAATCCGCTGATTTAGGTGGAGAAAGACAAATACCGTATGATTTAACTTATCTGTGGAATCTAAAAACAAAACAAAACAAAACTGAATGAACAAAATAGCAGCAGACACATAGATACTGAGAAGTGACTGGTGGTTACCATGAGGAAGGTTTTGAGGTGGGTGGGGAAGGTGAGGGGGATAAAAGGGCACAAAAATTCTCAGTCATAGTATAAGTTGGTCATGGGGATGGTGGTACAGCCTGGAGAATATAGCCAGTGATTCCGTAACATCTTCCTATGTTGACAGTAACAGCGCTAGTGGCGGTGGATTTCATAATATGGTAACTGTTGAACCACTGTGTTGTATACTTTAAACCAATATAAGATTGTGTATCATCAATACTTCAGAAAAAAAAGTTCATTGATTTAAATGTTAATCTCATCGAAAACATCTTCATAGAAACATGTAGAATAATGTTTGGCTAAATATTTGGGCACCCCATGGCACAGCCAAGTGGGTACATAAAATTAACCATCTTGGTGGACATAAAGAAGGCCCAGTTATCTAGTAGTGGTGTCCAGGCAGGCTGAGGGCAACACAAGTCCCATGCAGCAATGCTATAGAAAAGCACATTGCTGACTTCGGAAAACCAGAAAATTCTGGTAATAAACACCTGCCAACCTCAAAGGAATATCTTCAGAAGCTGTGACATAGAGTCAACCACATCTTGTAGCACCCAAAATGCAACTGAGATCTCATTTTGAAGCATATTTAAGTTCTGACACCAAGAAAGGAAAACTTTGAAAGAAGTTGGAACAGAATATATTTATACTGGTAGACCCAATCAAGGGGTATAGGCAACAGGTGGGAATTATAGACCCTTACTAATATGATTTGAAAATTAGATAATGCTAGAACTTAAAACTAGTTTTCTGGGCTCCACTTCCAAACTTTTCTTTAAATTTAGATCCCAAACACAGTGTCTACCAAAGGTCAGGGTAATGAAAAAATTTGCCTTATTCCAGATTTTACTTTCTTCTCACTGTCTTATACTAAGAAATCTCAGTAAACTGAGAAGATATCCTAAATATTGCTACAAGTGATAACTCCAAAATTGTTTGAGGTAATTGCTTATTCAATGAGCAAGCATCTTTTAGCCTCAGGAAAATTTCGAATCAAGCATATAAATGTATAACAGGGCCAAATCTACAGTATCAGTAATTTATGTATTGTATTTGAGAATAGTCTATTACCCTGATGCTCTACGTTTTTATAACAGTTAAGAGAATTTGGACTAATTTTACTTAGCATGATTATTGTCCCTGAGGTCCATCCATGTTATTGCAAAAGGCAGAATAGAAAGGGTAGGCTTAGTTAGGCTATGATAACAAATAGCCCCAAATTGTGGAGACTTGGAACTTTTTTCCTGCTCATGTTCTTCAAGGATGGGAAATATGTTTTTTAAAAAAATTTAACTTATTTTTGTTTTTCCCAGCTTTATTGAGATACGTTTGACATATGACATTGTGAAAGTTTAAGGTGTATAATGTAATGATTTGATACATGTATATATAGTGATATGATTACCACAATAAAGTTAGTTAACACCTCCATTATCACATAATTACCATTTTATTTTATGGTGAGAACATTTAAGATTTACTGTCCTAGCAACTTTGAAGAATATACTATGTTATGGTTAACTACAGTTCCCATGCTGTACATTATATCCCCAGACCTTATTCATCTTATAACTTGAAGTTTGAATTCTCTGACCCACATCTGCCTATTTTCTCTACCACCCAACCCCTGACAAAACCCCTGGCAAAAAAGAATGTGGATTATTGGCTATTAGTTTTAATGTCTGCCATCAACCATTAAAGTAACATTAGATAAGAATTCTAATTTAAAAGTACAATCTGCATAATCAGTTTAGACTTGTGATTTTAAGGTCAAAGATTAAAGTTTATGAACAATATTGGAAAACTGAAGAGAACTTGGTGTCAATCATTTGTGAATTTAGAAACATCAGTGTTTCTACTCTGTTTCTATGAGTTTGACTTTTTCAGGTTCCACATATAAGAGAGAACACACAATATTTGTTTTTTCCTGTCTGACTAATTTTACTTAGCCTAATGCCCTCAAGGTCCATTCGTGTTGTTGCAAAGGGAAGAATAGGAAAATATGCTTCATACTGTCCTCATCAGAGACGGATGGAGGCTGCACCATTTGGAGCACTGTTAATAAATGTTTCTGGAGAAAAGAACATAGTGCTGCCTCCTGAAAGGAACTTTTCTGATTGGAAAGTGATACAACTGCTTTTGCTTATATTTTATTGGTCGAAACAAGTCAGATGGCTGGCCAAAGTTCAGTGGACAGGGAGCACATTCTTACCATGAATCTGGAAGGAAGGAATGTGGAGAATTGGCTATTAGCTTTAATGCTTACTATCAACCATTAAAGTAACATTAGATTAGGATTCTAATTTAAAATGTGCTATCTGCATAATCAATTTAGACTTGTGATTTTAAGGTCAAAGATGAAAGTTTATGAGTAATATTGAAAATTTAAGAGAACTCAATGTCAATCATATTTATAAGTTTAATATGTAGAAGAGCTACTTAAGCATGCAATATTTTTTCTTTTTTTTTGTAAATTGGGCAATTAAGTACCCAAATACATAAATGAAATAAAAAATACTTAAAATCTCTAAATAACAAAGTTTTAAAGTGTGTTTATAAATTAATCTCAGTCTCTTTAAAAGTGACTTTTAATATTTTTTGGAGATATAATGGGGTAATAAGCTTTGTATGTTGAATTTAAAAGTTTAAGAGGGAAATATATTTATGAATTTATTACTCAAATAAGTATTAATTTTTAAAACCAAGGTAAACTTTTGAAGAGAAGCTACCCCTTTCGGGTATCAAAATCTCACATTTAATACTAGTAAATGCTATTATAGTCCAAAGACCTACTTTATTTTCCTTTCTGAGCATTTAAACATGTGAAAGGATTATTAGTAGAGACTTAACCATGAAGGGCATACTACAAATGTAGAACATAACAGAGGAAGACCTGAAGATGTAGTCTACTAGATTTTTAACAGTGATTATCTTTTTTTTTTAAAGATAATTTTAGGAGGAAAAAAAATCATTTTTTAGGAGGAAAAAAATCACTCCCGATTGTCCTTCTTTTACAAGTCCAAACTGCAGTACAGGTAAAGTTGATGGTAGTTAGTGTAGATAAGGTACCTATTTGAATTGGATGGAGGTAGAAAAGGAGAAATATTGTATTTGATGAAACCCACTGTTTACAGCTCCTTTAAAGTGTGGGCCTATGTATTAATTTACTTCTTATGAGTAAGAGTAAGATACTCAAAAACATATGACAAAATTGAAACAATGTGTGTACATACATTTATTTATGGCTTCATCTGTACTACAAGAGAAATTATAATGGCTTTGCAAAGACCACAGATCTTTTGCATACAAGTTAATGTGTCTATTCCATGTGGCTTAGGAATAAGTGTAAAACTTCCATATGGGAAAAAGATTTTCTGATACTCAAACAAATCAAGACTCAAGCATCAAAGAACCCACTGAAAAGAGAGAAATATTGATAAATAACCCAAAATTCTGAATTCCATTTTTAATGTCTACACACTTCAGTTTGCAGAATACTTTATGACTTTATAAGGGCTGTACAGAAGTGTCTGCCAAAACCCATGGAATTTGATATATGATTATACCGTATGTACAATGCACATATGTACATGTGTACATACATTAGTGTTTATTTCATTTTGCCTCCAGTTCGCACATCCTTTTAGGTGCCCCAGTGATTGCCTATTGCTCTCATAGCAAGACTGAAGAAGTGCCAGCTCTCTTGAAGCAGATTGCAAAAGCCTCAGAATAATGATTATATGTTTGATTTATACAGTTTTTTTGTCCCACATGTTTATTTTAAATTAACTCCACATTGACGTGAGTGATTATGCTCATGGCTGACAGAGCTAGGTTAGACTGACTTAGTCTTAAGGTCATTGTTGACAATAACAAAACAAAACAGAAAAACCAAAAAAGAAAAATGAAAAAGAAAGGAAGAAAGAAAGGGAAATAACAAAAGGAAGAACAAAAAGAAGCCCAACATCAGAAACCACTACTGCATTAAGGTTTGTGTTATCACATACGAGGCTGCTCTTTCCCATGGGGCGTGTGATGTGATACTCGTGGTCCATATATTGCCGCAATCCCTTTTTATCTGCATGCTGCACTGCGGAAGTCCCCAGCCATGGCCCACAGGCTAGATTTGGCCCACCACGGTGTTTCATTTGGCTTGTACAATGTTTAAAAAATTGTTGAGCCAACATTTTGAAATTGGAAGCTTTCACATAAAAATTCAGATTTCTGTCATCTCTCACAAAATTAGGATATCTGGGAACACTGGACTCACATTACCACATCGCTGTCTATGGCTGGTGGGGCAGCTGCTGCCCTCTTTAGACAGGCATGTGTTCTCCGCGGTCTCCATGGATTCCTACTATGTTACCACCCTGAGGATGTCAGTGCCAGTGTATCCATTTGTTGCCCGTCCTTTGTTTCTCTTTTAGTGGAACATATTTCTCTCTACCAGGGTCTTTATCAAAAGTAGGTAAAAATATGGCAGAGTCATATCTTTAAATTAGATTGTTCTTTGTGGATTCTCCACTCCTTTTCTCTTGTGTTAAGGGCCAATTTCTCTCCGCTGTCTCCCACTGAAATTCAAACAAAAGATCTGAAAAACTGTTGATCAGTGTAAAGTACTGGAAGGTTCTCAGAGGCATGCTTGCTGCTTGCTTTTTCTCCCAGAGACCAGATAGGACTGGGTTTGGGGAAAGTATGAGAGCAGGGGAGAATGGCAAAACAAACGAGAGAGTGCCAGTTTTGGCTCTCAGCTTTGAACCCACCCTCTAGAGCCAGCTTGGTTATGCTGGGTATTCCACCCTGCGAACCACCTTTTGCTCGGCCTGTTAGGCTCTGCCAGCAGAGGGCGCAAGGAGAGCCCGCAAAGCAAAAGGGGCTTGCTTCTTGGTGGGGCCTGCGGCCTCCTTGTTTGCTTGAGGTTCTGGTGAGCATCACCCAGCAACACTCCTTCACGATATGGCAGCTGGATATGGTCTGCAGTTTCCTACACGTACCAAAGCAGCTTCACTGTGTGACCCCTCCCTGCCATGTACTCCCCCCAACCTCTGCCCCCACCCCCTTTCCCTCTTCAGAGGTCTAACTCTCTCCTAGCTCGTGGGGGCCTCTCCCCCAAGCTTCTAAGTTTAAAAATTCTTGAGTGTTTCTTTTGTTCCAGCAACTGTAGGGAAGGAAGCTGTTTCCTACAGTTGCTACTTTTGTGCTGCCTTCCAGTTATCTTTTTTTCCTACTTAACAAATTTAAACGTAGTTAACAATTATTTATGTCACTTCTCTCTGTTCAGATCACTCCTTCCTGACTGGACCGTGATGAGCAGAGAGAGGAAGAGTTGACTGGAGTTGTGTTGCCCAACATGCTAACACTAGTTGTATTAGTTATTTAGATATGAATTTAATTAATTTAAAATAAGTAAAAGTAAAAACAGCTTTTCAATTACATTTTAGCTATGTTTTGCTCAGTAGCCACATGTGGCTTCTGGTTCCTGTATCAGACAGTGAAGATACAGAACATTTCTGTCATTACAGAAAGAACTAGTGGACAGTGCTATGCTAAAGAAAGGAGGGGTCCTCCAAGAAGGGGAGCAAAAATAAGTGGAAGATCTTCATTAGAACTAGGAAGTGAGGTGGAAGAGACTCAGGAAGAGCTCTTCTCAAGGAAGGCTGAGAAATATATGGAGATTCTCTGATCACAATGCAATTAACCTAAAAATCAACAAAAATAGAAATCCTTCATATATTTAAAAATGAATGCTGTGATAATGAAACTATAATGAAACATTGCAGATCACAACTGAAGTAAAGTAGTACTTAGGGGGACATCTACAGACTTAGCTAAATATTTTAGAAAAGAAGGTAATAGGAAGATTAGTAAGTGAAGCATACATTGGAAGTTAGAAAGAGAATGTCAAGTGTGAAATAGTAGAAATTTAAACACCACACATGAGAACAAAAATTAGTTAGTAAATATAGTAGAGAACAGTAACAAAAAGTTTTTTATTTTTAATAGCTTTATTGAGGTCTAATGTATATACCATAAAATCCACCCATTATAAATATGTAAGTCAATGATTTTTGATAAATCTATAGAGTTGTGCAACCATTGCCAAAACCCCATTTTGGGATGTTTCCATCACTCTGTAAATCTCCCTGGTGCTCATTTACAGTCAATCCCTACTATCACCCACTGTCCTAGGCAACCACTGATTTTATTTCTGTCCCTGTAAGTTTTCCCTTTCTGGGCATTTCATATAAATAGGATCATACAATCTGTGGTTCTTTGTGACTAGCATAATGTTTTGGAGGCTCATCCATATTGTATCATGTATTAGTAATTTGTTGCAATATATTGTTGGGTAGTATTTCACTGTATGGATATACCACATTTAGTTTATCCATTCACCAGCTGATGGACATTTGGGTTGCTTCTAGTTTGGCACTATTGTGAATAATGCTGCTATAAGCATTTATGTATGGATGAATATTTTCGTGTCTCTGTATGGATATGTTTTTATTTCTGTTGAATAAGTTTTTTTTTTTGCCAATTATCACTTGTATTATTGCACTGACCATTCCAATGAAAGGTATTTAAGGATTATTTATATTTTTCTTATTGTAAATATCTCCACACAAAGAGATTATAAGAAACAGTTAATAACATGAATATTAGCTCACTTTATTAAATCTAACTGATCACTCCTCTTCCAATAATCTGAAGGTTTTAGAGTGCTTTCATTTTTGGGAGAAAAGAAGGCAATTCTTAACACCTCTCTATGTGATTTTTGTAAAGATAATGCAGGATATTCAAGTTAATGAAAAAAATAGGATTAGAGACCTAGAACAAAATTAGTATGTCTAGAACATGAAGTGATACATATTAAGATGACTGTGTAATGCACCATTCAGAAACAAAATCTGTCCCGTGACATCCCCAGAAAAGCAACCCTGGAAGAATGAGTCTTCAATTTAGTGTTTGTCACTTTTTTTTCCCACAGAGGCACATGAATTATGAACAACTGGCAGTGAGGTCAGTCTTCAGTATCTTTGGTTCCTTCTAAAGGATCCTGATCCTTCTTTTTTGGGCTGCTCTCTGCCCTCTCCAAGGTGGCCTACTTTGTTACAAGCTAACAAAGCAGTTGCTCTTTCTCTTAAGCATTAGTATCTCCTAAGTGCAAATGCAGACAGTAGGAGCCAATAGTTTTTATGAAAAGATTAACAAAGTTGGTAAATCTCTGGGAAGATGGATCAGGAAGAAAATAGAGAAGACACAAATAACAAATTGAGTAATGAACAAGGAGACATTATAATGACCCAGCAGACATTAGAAAGTTAGTAAGAGGATATTTTGAACAATACAAGGCCAATAATCTTGAAAATTTATCTTGAATGGATCTATTCCTAGAAATTGAAATGGAGCTATTGCTAGAAAAAAAAAACTTACTAAAACTAAAAAAGGAAGATTTAGACCTAAAAAGGTAGAAAATTTGGTTCTTTAACTAAAACAATTAATTCATAATTACATTTCTTCTTTTGAATTCAACTCCAGGATTCCCTATTGAATTCTGTCAAACATTTAAAAAAGGCTTAGTCGCAATCATTTTCAAATCCTTCCAAAAAATAGTAGTAGTAATCCCCAACCTTATTTTGTAAACCTTTAAACCTTGATACCAAATCAAAGGAGGATAAATTACAGGACAATCTCACATATTAAGAAGTGTCCAAAAAGCTTAAACAAAATAATTACTAACCAAAGTAACAGTATGCTACACCATGCATGGCTGAGATTTTAATGCATGGCTGGTTTATATTTGGAAGATAAATCCACATAATTCAATGCATTAAAAGATCAAAAGACAAAAATATTGTAAATATAGGTATAATAATTTGAGAAAATTTATGATTAAAAGATTTTTAGTACAGAGAGAAGGAAAGTTTCTTAATCTGATAAAGGTTTTTACCAAAAATCCTACAGTTAAAGTTTACGTAAAATAGTAGATTAGGACCAAGTAGAATATGTCCTCTGTTAGTACTTGAACATTTTAGTTCAAGAAGTCAATGAAAATAAGTAAAAGCTATTAAGATTAGACAAGAAGAAATGATATAATTGTTCACAGATGACATTGAATTTTAGATAGAAAATGTAAGAACCTAAAGCTAAATTATGACATTATATTGAGAGTTTAACAAGGTTGTTAGATTTTAGTTCAGTCAATTTTATTTTATACTCCAGGAAAAAAATACAAATGAAAGATAAGAAGTTTAAAGTATTATTTACAATAATATAAAAGTATCAAATACCTAGGATTAAATTTATCAAAAGATGTACACCTTTATACAGAAAACATGTTACTGAGAAAAAAGTGAAAAAGATCTAAATAAATGGAAAGGTATACTATATTCAAAATCTAATACTAAAGATGAATTATCTAAGTGCATTACCTTACCAGATATCCAGAATAAATATCAAAGCCTGAGTAATTCAGATAGTGGATGTAAAAAATAATTCTGTCGTCTGAGCTGAGCTTGAAATGTTTCAGTACCTATTTCTGTTTTGTTAGAAATAGCCAAAAAATCTTGAAGTCCAATCTATTCAATATTCATTATGTTACAATATTGAATCCAGTGGATATGATTATGGTAGAGAATCCTGCATTGGTTTCTACAGTTTCGCATGAATGGAGAATATGGCAATGAGCTTCTCGACTTCTTCGGCATTTTTGAAATGTTTTGTACAATGATAGAGATGTTGAAAAAAGTAGAAATGGGCGAATGCTGTCAAAATAGATACTAAAATTCTGAAATTAAAACAATGCATTTTGAATACTATGGATTGATGAACTTCTTATCAGTTTGGGATGAAATACTCCAGAGATTAATTAAAAGATATCTTTTGAGCTCTTTGAAGTGTTTGCTTGGAGTGATTCTGAATTCATTTAGAACAAGACCTTTCAAATTTCCCAAATTCCTGTGTTTAATAAAGCTTCTAGGCTGATTGATGAGAAAAATGTTACAGATACACCAGCCTGTTTATGTGCACCTGGTGTTTGAGATTATGCTGATGTGCTTAGGAACATGGAGTTAACATGGACTTTGGAGGTTGAACTAATATGTTGGAATTCAGAATTGAGATCTAGAATCAGATTGAAATAAAGGACCAGGTTCAAGAAGAAATGTAACAGGGGTTAATGCAATGTGTTACAGTAAATTTAAAAATCAACTGAACAAACATGGAATGGACAAGATATGGAATAACCCTACTTTATATGAAAGAACTAGGCATTTTTGTCAGTCATGAGCTCGTGTCAACTCAACGATGTCATATGTCTGCTTAAAACCTAATTCAATCTTGAGCTTCATAACTAGATAGGCACAGTGACAAGGAGGTCACAGAGAGGTAATAACAGCCCACCAGCCAGATCTCACCTCATTCATCACACTTCATTTGGATGCCACACTTGGAAGGTGATAAACTGAAAGCTTTTCAAGTAAAGGCACACAGGATAAAGAAGGGTTTGAAACTTACATTAAAAAATTGTATGCCTTTAGTTTAGAAGGAAGAAAAAGTGGTGTCATTTTATAAGATTTTACCAAATAGAAAGAATTTTTTTCCAGTTTTCCAGGAAGCAAAATTAGGAACAGTGGGTAGAAGATGTATATGTCTCCTCTATTGGTGGAAAACTTTGCAGCCCTTAGATATGTTCAAAGATTGAAGGGCTATTCTAGACACTCTGGTTTTGAAGTGTATGGATTTTGAGCAGCATGGCTCTAATAATATTTTTTTCATAAGTCCTGTTATTTTAGTGTTAGAGCCAAATACTATACTGAGTTTAGTTAAGATTTTTCTATACAACCTGTATTTGGCATGCACTTGATTTTTTGGAATTATAAACACAGTTTTAGGCACCCTACACTGTCTAGGATTTTTGCACACAGAGTACACACATGGCAAGAAATGGCTTGTTTAACTCGAAAGACTACTATTCAAAACGTCCATGTCCCCATTTATTAAAAATTTGAGATATATTAAGAGTTAATTTACTTTACTTACATGTTGTGTTTGCCTTTTTCCCCCTCTCAATGTGTATGTTACACAGTCAATAGCCTTTGGATAAAGAGCTGTTTCAGGCCAAGTCTATCTAGGAAGCCTGGCCTAAGATAACGTCATTTATGGTTAGGAAAGATCATTGTTGTGCTAAGTAATTTTTTGTGGTTGGCCGCCTTAAAGGTTGGGCTTGCTGGCTGCTTTTTGGATATTATATCATAAATATGGGTGAGTTGCAGTACAAACATTGAAAAACCTTCAGTATGCTTTGTCCAAATAAAAGAATAACATCCAAGTTACGAAGAGATACATCTCAAGTATTCTGACTTCCACAGATTTTTTCCCTTTTCTCTCCAGTTATAATTTTTCATGGTGTTGTAGCCTGCCAGTGTCAACAAATTTGTGTTTTCTGGTAGGGTAATTGAGTTGAGGTTTTTCTCCTGTGACATGTAGTCAGATCATTAATTTGCAAACCTATGGGTTAGATCTTTGTAGTAGAGAAAAACAATTCCTCTCTGAAGTCACCGCTGGCATAATTTAGGTGCAACAGGACTGCTGCCATTTTTGGTAAACAGTTAATTTCCTTTTGTTCAGGAGCTGATCTTGCAATTTGTATATAATCCAGATCTTTAGCCTTTCCTTTTCTTAGATTTTGCTCCTGTTGACTGTTTACTCTTCTGTATCTTTATATTTAGACTATCTGAGCAAGAACAAGAAACTGATCCCTTAAATTAGGAAATTTCAGCTAAAGGTTGTTGGAGAAAGTTTATACAATATGCAGCCATATATCTACTTGGGTTTGAAAACAATTTCATATGCTGTCGAGCAAGAAGTGTTAACTTATTCATGCCATGTGGATGAATAAGTTTATCCCTTTCCTAGTTGACATGTGGCATGAGTAAGTTAACATTTCTTGCTCGACAGCATATGAAATTGTTTTCAAACCCAAGTAGATATATGGCTGCATATTGTATAAACTTTGTATAATATCCAAAAGCTAGTACTTGCTGAGCACTTCCTATGAGATAGCCATGTCACATTGCTAATTTTTACAGTAGTCTTAGAAGATAAGTTTTCTCCTTTTTCAGTTGGGGAAATAAAGGCCCAGAGAGGTATGTAGTTTTTCAAGGGTCATAAATGGTCAAATAGGAGAGCTAGGACTTAAACCTAGGTCTTTCCTACACTGATAGCCTTTCCCTCATTGCCTCAGATAATGGGCTTGTTTTGCTTATATTTTAAAGAGTTAGCAGTCATGTGAAATTTTTGTCTGTCTTTTTTTTGGGGGTTTAGCAGGTCTTTGGTTGTGTGCAGGGTAGTTGCATTACTTTAGGTGGAAGCATGATATCATTGTCCTTATTTGGAAGTTAAAGATGGTTATAGTTATGGGATGGAGGCTGAGTTAGTAAGTTAACAAGGGTATTGTATGGACTGTGCTGGATTGGTTTTTTCAACTTGGCACCATCACCCGCTCCTAAAGCAGAGAACCACATTTCCCTAGAACCCCTTCTCTGAGGGGGCTGGGGTAGAATTTGTTAGTGAGAGGAACTTGGGTGAGATTTGGAAGTGGAAGCTGTTACCTTAGGAAGGTCCTGATCATTAGACATAGTTGGTGTCTAAACCTCTCCGCAAGCTTCCACTTAGTGGTTCTGGCACTTCCTCAGACTTACCCAGACCATGATTTCTCTAGGCTGTGGCAGAGGACACGGTTTCCAGACCTCTCTGCAAGGTCCCACTTTGTGGTTGTGGCCGTTTCCCAAACTTCCCAGGGATTAATGGCTTTATCCCTTTCCTAGTTGAGAGATAGTCCAGCCACCAACTTCTAAAACCTTCCTTCTGCATCCTCTCATATTTGTGTAGTCTTAATTTCTATATTTCACTTATTTTTCCCCATAATGCTGATATTGACCTCGTTTTCCTGATGAAACCCAGATGGTATATAAAATGCAACTTTTTGTACATTTAAATAGGGTGTAATCATGCACTAATTTTCCATTTTGGTTTAGGAGTGAGCAGTAAGATAGGATAAATTCAACTGAAGAATTGGAAGCAATTGAAAGCTTAGAAGAATCTCATGTTGAAAAGTGCCCTGCTAATTGTAATTATTCCTTATACAAAAATACATATTTCATAGCATGGATACAGTATTCAGTTTTACTTTATTCAGGAAACATTCTTTCAGTATCCACTATGTCAAGGCCTGAGCTGGGTGGGACCTCCATAAAGAGCAAAAACTCATTGAGAGCTCACTATGAATCAGATGCTTAGATCTTGAATTCACACCACAACCCTGTCAAGTAGATATTATTATCCTTATCTTACAGATGGGAATTTCAGGCCTAGAGAGAAAAGGAAACCTGGCAGAGGCCATAAAGTGGTTCAAATACTTGGGCTGCTATACTGACCTGTCTGATTTCAAATCTCCACTGTTTTATCCACTGGTCTGAGCTGCTTCCTGCCCTCAAATAATTTTTAATTAAATTGAGATGGATTTGGAAAAGAAAACATATTTCCTACCCTTCTTGATGAATTCAAATGGATTATTTTTAAAACTACTTAGGGTGAAATTCACTTTTTTCTTATTTATAGAGAATTTTTATGCATTTAGACACTATTATGGTTACAAGCAATTGCTGCTAACAAAATAGTTTTAGATTTGTTCATTTTTCTCTCTATGCTGGTTTGTCAAAAACAAATTCCAAATGACAATCTTATTGTACTCATGGAAATTGGTGGAAAATAGAAGAGACCAATAGAGAAAGTCAAGGAGCTTGGATATTCCCTAATGCAGAACATCTTGATGTGATATTTCAACAGAAAAAGATATTTCTAAGATGTGTTAGGTGCACAACTTGCTTTAGGAACACCTGTAATTTTTCTACAGTACTTGTCTATTGATCTGAAATTTTTTGGCTAATATTTGACTTCAGAGTGAATTAGTTTTCAGGTGAGTTCAATAAACTCTAAAGATGGGTATTTATGCAGCAAGAAGTAAGTGATGAGGCTAAAAGGTGGTGTTTTTAGTAAGTATATATTTTTTACATGCCTGGGTAAAACAGATACTCAAGTAAGCAGTTGGAAATTGGCTTTTATATTCATCATTTCTCAGAGTTGGCATAAAGAATTCTAGGTGCCAAACTTGTATTTTCAGAATTCTACTGTAATCTTGTTTCAAAGAACAGCTAGCCTATTAACCTAATGTGCAGAACTACTTCTCTAAAATTGGGTACTTTACATTAAAACTATGAATTGCAAGCATACTTCACTTATCTTTTTCCAGGAAGTTCAAACTTATATCCAGGTTTTGGTTTGGGCAGCACTGTGATTCTAGGAAAATGAGAGGTTAAGAGAATTATGCTATAAAATGTATGTTATATTCCTTTTAAATAGATGGAAGTTAGTCCTAGCAAGTTCTATTTGAAGTTCTGTTCAGGAACAATTCTCATGATTTCCTTGAATTGGGTGAAAAAAAAAACCCCACTTTATGGATCTCTAAATTTGTTCATATTCCACCACCAAAAAGACCCTCATCTGCGTGAGGCTAACTTCAGTCTCTCTTCTTTCCACAGTGAGTAATTAAGCAAAGAAAGGAATTGGAGTTAACACTGGAAGCAGTTAGTGGATATACCCACTTCTCAGGGTGTGGGGCAGGCAAAGACTATACCTACTTGCACAAAATTTTGGGCTTAAAAATTTTTTTTTAATTTTTAATTTTGCTATTATTAATGTACAATTACATGAGCAATATTATGGTTGCTAGACTCCCCCTATTATCAAGTCCCCACCACATACCCCATTACAGTCACTGTCCATCAGCGTAGTGAGATGCTATAGAATCACTGCTTGTCTTCTCTGTGTTACACTGCCTTCCCTGTATCCCCATCCCCATACTACATTATGTGTACTAATTGTAAAACCCCTTTTCCCCCCTTATCCTTCCCTTCCCACCCATCTTCCCTAGTTCCTTTCCCACTGGTAACTGTTAGTCCATTCTTGGGTTCTGTGAGTCTGGTGCTATTTTGTTCCTTCAGTTTTTGCTTTGTTCTTATACTCCACAGATGAGTGAAATCATATGATACTTGTCTTTCTCTGCCTGGCTTATTTCACTGAGCATAATACCCTCTAGCTCCATCCATGTTGTTGCAAATGGTAGGATTTGTTTTCTTCTTATGGCTGAATAGTATTCCATTGTGTATATGTACTACATCTTCTTTATCCATTCATCTACTGATGGACACTTAGGTTGATTCCACTTCTTGGCTACTGTAAATAGTGTATTTTGTTTGTTGAGGTGTGTGAGCTCTTTATATAATTTGAATGTCCACCCCTTATTGGATATGTCATTTATGAATATATTCTCCCATACTGTAGGATGCCTTTTTGTTCTATTGATGGTGTCCTTTGCTGTACAGAAGCTTTTCAGTTTGATATAGTTTCACTTGTTCATTTTTGCTTTTGTTTCCCTTGCCTGTGGAGCTATGTTCATGAAGAAGTTGCTCATATTTATGTCCAAGAGATTTTTGCCTATGTTTTTTCTAAGAGTTTTATGGTTTCATGACTTACATTCAGGTCTTTGATCCATTTTGAGTTTACTTTTGTGTATGGGGTTAAACAATAATCCAGTTTCATTCTCTTACATGTAGCTGTCCAGTTTTGCCAACACCAGCTATTGAAGAGGCTGTCATTTCCCCACTGTATATCCATGGCTCCTTTATCATATATTAATTGACCATATATGCTTGGGTTTATATCTGGGCTCTCTAGTCTGTTCCATTGGTCTGTTCTTGTGCCAGTACCAAATTTTCTTGATTACTGTGGCTTTGTTGTAGATCTTGAAGTCAGGGAGTGTAATTCCCCCCACTTTTTTCTTCCTTCTCAGGATTGCATTGGCTATTTGGGGTCTTCTGTGGTTCCATATGAATTTTAGATCAATTTACTCTAGTTCATTGAAGAATGCTGTTGGTGTTTTGATAGGTATTGCACTGAATCTAGATTGCTTTAGGCAGGATGGCCATTTTGACAATATTAATTCTTCCTATCCATGAGCATGGGATGTGTTTTCATTTATTGATATCTTCTTTAATTTCTCCATGAGTGTCTTGTAGTTTTCAGAGTATAAGTCTTTCACTTCCTTGGTTAGGTTTATTCCTAGACATTTTATTCTTTTGGATGCAATTGTGAATGGAATTGTTTCCCTGATTTCTCTTTCTGGTAGTTCACCGTTAGTGTATAAAAATGCAACAGATATCTGTGTATTAATTTTGTATACTGTAACTTTGCTGAATTCAGATATTAGATCTAGTAGTTTTGGAGTGGATTCTTTAGGGTTTTTTTATGTACAATATCATGTCATCTGCAAACAGGGGGAGTTTGACTTCTTCCCTACCAATCTGGATGCCTTTTGTTTCTTTGTGTTGTCTGATTGCCGTGGCTAGGACCTCTAGGACTATGTTGAATAAAAGTGGGGAGAGTGGGCCTCCTTGTCTTGTTCCCTATCTTAAGGAAAAGTTTTCAGCTTCTCACTGTTAAGTATAATGTTGACTGTGGGTTTGTCATATATGGCCTTTACTATGTTGAGGTACTTGCCCTCTATACCCATTTTGTTGAGAGTTTTTATCATGAATGAATGTTGAATTTTGTCGAATGCTTTTTCAGCGTCTATAGAGATGATCATGTGGTTTTTGTCCTTCTTTTTGTTGATGTAGTGGATGATGTTGGATTTTTGAATGTTGTACCATCCTTGCATCCCTGGGATGAATCCCACTTGATCATGATGAATGATCTTTTTGATGTATTTTTGAATTTGGTTTGCTAATATTTTGTTGAGTATTTTTGCATCTATGTTCACCAGGGATATTGGTCTGAAATTTTCTTTTTTGATGGTGTCTTTGCCTGGTTTTGGTAGTAGGGTGATATCGGCCTTGTAGAATGAGTTTGGGAATATTCCCTCCTCTTCTACTTTTTGGAAAACTTTAATGAGGATGGGTATTAGGTCTTCACTAAACGTTTGATAAAATTCAGCGGTGATACCATCTGGTCAGGAGTTTTGTTCTTAGGTAGTTTTTTGATTACTAATTCAATTTCTTTGCTGGTAATTGGTCTATTCAGATTTTCTGTTTCTTCCTGGGTCAGCCTTGGAAGGTTGAATTTTTCTGGAAAGTTGTCCATTTCTTCTAGGTTATCCAGTTTGTTAGCATATAATTTTTCATAGCATTCTCTAAGAATTCTTTGTATTTTTGTGGTGTCTGTAGTGATTTTTCCTTTCTCATTTCTGATTCTGTTTATGTGTGTAGACTCTCTTTTTTTCTTGATAAGTCTGGCTAGGGGTTTATCTATTTTGTTTATTTTCTCATAGAGTCAGCTCCTGCTTTCATTGATTCCTTCTATTGTTTTATTCTTCTCAATTTTATTTATTTCTGATTTAATCTTTATTATGTCCCTTCTTCTACTGACTTTGGGCCTCATTTGTTCCTCCTTTTCTAGTTTCATTAATTGTGAGTTTAGAGTGTTCGTTTGGGATTTTTCTTTTTTCCTTAGGTAGGCCTGTATTGCAATATATTTCCCTCATAGCACGGCCTTCGCTGTGTTCCACAGATTTTGTGGTGTGTTATTGTCATTTGTCTCCATATATTGCTTGATCTCTGTTTTTATTTGTTCATTGATCCATTGATTATTTAGGAGCATTTATTAAGCCTCCATGTGTTTTTGGGATTTTTCATTTTCTTTGAGTAATTTATTTCTAGTTTCATATCTTTGTGATCTGAGAAGCTGGTTGGTACAATTTCAATCTTTCTGAATTTACTGAGGCTCTTTTTGTGGCCTAGTATATGATGTATTCTTGAAAATGTTCCATGTGCTCTTGAGTAGAATGTGTATCCTGTTGCTTTTAGATGGAATTTTGGGCTCTTTTTAAAATTACTAAATTAATGGCTTATGAGAATATGGATCATAACAGACAACTAACTCAATGCTCTTTCCATGTGTTTGGGTTGCCTTATAACAGGAAGGCAGCAAGACCACCTTCTATGATTTAAACCCACATGTTTTCTCAGTTTCATCTGACCTTCCTTTTTGTGGGTGCTCTACTTTCTGATCTCTTGACAATTGCTATATCGTTTTTGTTCATTACTTTTGCATGCTATTCATTGGTTGGCAATGGTTCCAACTGTTGAACACAGTTTGAATGTTGGTCAATGTCTTGGCCTGTCCTGTCTTGCTGGTCTCTCTGACTTAAAGCTAATGACTCCAAAAGACAACCTGGTTTGGACTTTTCTTTGTTAATTATGGAAGCAGACACATTTTCTTATGATCATTTGGGGTTGCACAATTTTTCGTTTGTATCTGATTCTATTGCTAGTGCATGCATTAGGCCTAGTCCTAGTGACATGTAGGGCTTCAAAACTTATTATTGTGTGAATGAAGTAACCATAAAGATGTGCATTTATTAAGGACCTGAGTTATCTACAGAATCAGGGATGCCTTCATTTCTTCATAAATAAGAAAATTGTCAGGTGGTAATACAGGTTAAGAAGTGATAAACAGTTGACTGAGGAGGTATTTTAGCTTCACTGACTGAGGGAGTTCCTGTGAGGATGTTCCATTTAAAATACCATATGAATTAAAAGAAGACATTAGCCATAGAAAGATTAGGGGGATGAACCTTCTAGGAGGGGTGAATCACTGGCAAAGACCTTTAATTTGTATACAGGGGTGAGGTATTCATAGAGTAGAAAAGAAAGCTGGTGTAACTGGTGTCTAGTGAATGAAGGAGCGGCTGGTCAGACATGGGCCCAAGGGGCATGGAGGGGACAGATCATGTGGGGCTTTAAAAACCACAGTAAGCCTCTTGGGTCTTATTCTGTGTGGTGGAAGACATAAGGAGATGCTCAGTAAGTGATATAATTTGGCTTATGTTCAAGGAAGGTTACAGTGGCCATTGTCAGAAGTATAAATTTTAGAGCAACAATAGAAGCAGCTGGAAGATAATTATAAGGATTCAGGTGAGGGAAAATTATGGTGACTTGGATTCAAGTGGTACTAGAGGGATGAGGCAAAATAGAGGAATTTGGGCGCTTGTGAACATTGAATCTCATTGATTGTGAGATGAAAAGTATGTAGCCAGTGCTATAAGGAAGCTGTGTGTCTTAAAGGATTATCATATTTTGTTGGTATGTCAGGCCCTGGATGTTCTCATCCTAACTTGGTTATATTTGGTGTGTGATTTGGCCTCAGTGTGCCTCTGTGTCCTCAGAGGCATTGGAAATATGCCACCCAAAGTTGTGAGGAAAGAATGAAGTAAATACACAATGCTATTTTTAAGAGTTTAGGTGAATTGCTAAGTTACTTGTGATGTTTTTGGCTGTATTTTGTAGTAAGTCCCAGCTCAAATGACTTAAACAAAAAGGAAATCTATTTTCTTCCATTTCTAGTAGTCCAAAGGGTAAAGTGGGCTCCAGGTAAAATAAGCAGCAGCTCAATGGAAGTATGGAAAATTCAGGTTCTTTCTGTAACTCTGCTATGTCATTCTTGATCTGAAGACCAGTTCTCCTCAGGGGGGTCAAGGTGATTCTCTTTGACAACTGGGACTTCATGTTTCTTGTTCATGCCTAGCAGGAGAAAGCATATAAGCCTTTCTGTCCAATTTGATTGGGCCAACTTAAGTCATAGGCTGGAACCACTATCCCATGACTGGCTTGGGCTTATCAGGATTTCCCCAGTGAAGATGATGGAAGGGATGCCTGAATAAAATCAGGGTTCTGATAGGAAAGAAAGAAGAGTTGCTGGATAGATAATCAACAGTGATCTGTGATAATTACCTAACATTCATGTCAATGTTTTAATAAAATCAGGAAACACTATCTGCATTTTAAGATCTTG
Source organism: Smutsia gigantea (assembly GCA_032199065.1). NCBI lineage: Eukaryota > Metazoa > Chordata > Mammalia > Pholidota > Manidae > Smutsia > Smutsia gigantea. The sequence goes on from JAVSCE010002801.1 coordinate 77,671, forward strand.
GAGGACTAAAAATACAGTGGGAAGAATTCTTGAATAATAAGAAATGCTACCTTAATAGGAAAAAATGTAGTGAAGCAACCTCAGGAACACAGTTATTCAAATCAAATCCAAAGATCTTAAATTGCAGAAATGTGGTAATTTAATTTTCTACCCTAAACCAAAGGAAAATTTATGACACAGGTATAATGTGGTATGTTGTGGACCGTTGGAATCCGAACAAGTTGTCGTACTCGATTTTTACATTTTGATATGTTTTTCTTCCCATTCCCACCTATCCCTTTCCTTTAAATTGCCATTAGATTTTTCTCTTTTGCAAAATAATGACACATCAATAACATTGCAGAACTCATTTTCTGTTTCTCTGTAATGACATTAGCAGAGATCATCTGAGGTGATGGATGTTAAGAGAGAGTCCAAGGAAAATGATGTGTTTGAAAGGGCATGGTCTGACCTTCACGATAGTGCTCTCTGCAAGGTACGACCTCAATCTGGTTAATTAAACAGTGCAGACAAAAACGAAACCTACTTTTTTGACGGGGCTCAGATTGCAGCTTGCAATTAGAAATTTGTAGGTGATCATCCATTTAGGTGACAAGGTTAGAAACTACATAATACTACTTTTTATCAGTTGTATACAGAAGACATGCAGGACACTCTCTGTTTTGTTCAAAGCGTCCTATTTTAGTAAACTACTATTTCATTTATGTCCCTAAAAGCCTTAATTCAACTTAACATAAGCCTAATACTTTTTATAGTTTTTATTTTAAATCACTCTTCTGGTAAATTCCTATTATAGCTAAGTTCAAAGGTATAGTGATTTATTAAATTGCCACATTCTTTGTTCATAAAATTTGCATGAAATTGGGGAAGGGGGAGGTGGGAAAGGAATACATCCAACTGTGAAGTAGGCCCTTATTAAATCTTAAAAGTATTGGTATTTGACAGCTGGAGAAGCTTTCCTTGGCGCAGAAAATTATGTACATCAACTGGTACAATTTATGTTTATTTTCAGAACAACAATGAGCCCTGACTATTCTCCTGAATAGAATTTACTCAATCCACAAAAATAGTGATTATAGAACTCCAACTGTGGTCTACCTGCTTCTGGCAGTATTCTTGACACACCTGACTCCCTTCCATCTCTGAAATGTCTTTTTATTCCCTTTCCTTTTTTCCGTGACCAGCTAATTCCATCTCCCAATATTAACTGGACCAGGGCAATCAGTACCTTTCATTTGGGCTTCTGCCTCTAGTCTCTTTATGCTTCAATCCATTTTCTGCATTTAATTTCCATTATCTGAGGAATAAAGTGTAGGTTCTCAAGATCCTTCACTGCCTCCAACCTTGTTTTTCAGCATTATTTCCCTCCATAGCCTATTTCAGCCCATCAGAATTACTAGTTTCCAAACATGGCATGTACTTTCATATTTAAAAAATGATTATTTTAAAAAATTTTATTCAATCTGTGTCCTCTGCCTTGATTTCACCCTTGACCTTCCCCCAAATCATACTGCCTCCAAGCCTTTGTATTTGCTGTTCCCTTTGCCTAGAGGAACATTTCCTTAGTGCTTGGCATGGCAAGCTCCTTCTCATTGTTTAGATCCCAGATGAAATGTCACCTTCTCAGAAAGGTTTTCCTGACATCCACTGTAATGGAAACTCCCCCAGCAGTATATATCCCATATCCCAAGTAATGTGATAGAGACACCAGAGGTCTGTTTGCAGTAGACACTGTTGAATCTTCTGGGAGAGAACTTATCCTCAAGGACAGAGATCCAGGAAGATAAGCTCTGCCTGGTTAAGAGCAGTGGTTGTCTGAGGGAAGTGGCTGCTCTGAACGAGGTTTATCATCCTGGACCTGGTGCCAGCTGCCTGGATCTTAGGGAGAGAGAGAGGCATGGTAATAAAAATTAAAGAAGTTGTGTAATCTATATTTCTTTGCTTCACTTGTATGTAAAAAACACTACTTTTTTTTTTCTAGTGAAATGAATCAGCCTCAGTTCCTCTCCATTAGGCTCTGTAGGATAGTCAAACTTGGTCATGTTTTGGTGGTAATCCACCCTGGGGTCTTTACAGCAACCAAGGGGCTTTGCCCCGCTAGAAGATCGGGGCAAAGATCCTCTGGCCTTCAATCCATCCTTTTCTTTTCCCCGATACTCATTGTTTAAGTCCATCTGTTTCACTAGGGTTTCAGATATACAGGAATTATATTTACAGTGAAAATGTTTCCATTTGATGGTGCCAGCCCTTGATTCCACCTTAGCTCTATTTCAGTTGTCTCCAAGGTACATGTTGATTTAACCCTTTCTCAGACTCAGTGAATCATTACATAAACAGCTACTTCTCTGAAACATTTAAACATAGTCATATCATCAACCCTACTGTGAGCTCTACCTCAACGGCATGGCAGCTTTTGCTCTTGCTGCCCTGGAATCTTGAGACTGCTGTGTGAATGAGCCCAGTCTTGCATGTTAGTGGACGTGTGGCCACACAGAGGGAAACCATGGAGCTGTGGTGGGCTCTGACCATCACATGAGTGAGGCCATCTTAGAGCATCTAGCCACCAGCCAACTTGCCAGCTGACCCCCAGAGAGCCAAGCAGAATGAGCTGAGCTGTCTTGGCCAGAAGAACTGCCCTTGGGATCATGAAGAAAACGGTTGGTCTTTAAGCCTCTAGGTTTTTAGGGTAGTTTTTTATACAGCACAGGCTAACTGATACACCATTAAAATCATGAAGAAATAGAAAATTGTTACAGATATATAACCAGTAAAAAGGTTGAGTCAGTTATTCAATACCTCCCAAAAGAGAAAACTTAGGACTAGGCCACTTCACTGGTGCATTCTACCAAATATCTAAGGAAGAATTAACACCACTTCATCTCAAGTCTTTCAAAAAATTGAATAGAAAGGACCACTTTCAGTTTTATGAGGCAGCATCACCCTGATACCAAAGCCAGGAAAACATACTATAAGAAAAGAAAATATAGGCCAATATCCCTGATGAATATAGGGCAAAAATTTTCAACAAAATACTAACAAACTAAATTGAACTATTTAGTTGAGAAGATCATACACTGTGATCAAGTGGGATTTTTCCCTGGAATACAGTGTGGTTTAACATAAGCAAATCAATAAATGTGGTACACCATATTAACAAATGAAAGACAGAAACACATGATCATCTTAATAGATACAGGAAAAACATTTGACAAAAAAATTTTTTTTAATTGGACATTTATTTTCCTTTGCTACATACCCTAAAATGCTTTCCATCACTTGCTATAAATAAGGCTCTCAAGTTCTAGTACCTTCTGACCTCTAGGCTTATTTCATCAATCTCTATAGTTTTCCCTTTAGCAGTGTAGAAATACTTAAATTCTCCTTGTGCACCATGCTTGTCCTTCCTGTCCCTTTGGTCTCCTTCTGCTCCTTTTCTATATAGCTGCCTTCTATTTATCCTTCAATTCATAGATTCCACCTCCTCCAGGAAGCCTGATGGGTTGGAGGCTGTTTTCTGGGCAGTCCTGATTCATATTCCTATCACTGCCTTTAAGACTTATGGTCATAGCTCCCCACATAGACAGTGAGTTTCTTAAGGGCAAGGTTTGCATCTTATTTTTCTTGTATTCCCACTATCTAGCAGGTTACCTGCTTGCATGTGCCAGGTTTCAGGAATGTAAAAAATGAATACAATGTGGCAGAAAATAGCCCTCAAAATTGTGACTACTTTTACCTTCTAGAAACCAATAATAATCATCCCTGGTTTTTAATCTCCTCATTTCTATGTCTCTGAATTGTGTTTTTCTTCTACTGAAAGAGTTGCTTTCTAACTGATACAGACTTTATTGATACAAACCAAATGAGAAGGAAGAACACAGAGAATTCTTTTTCCATCCACAGCAATGTAAGTGATAATGCTTACATGAAAATGCTTCAAAATGAAAGACTTGGGGGTAAAACTGGCATCTTTCATTTTTAGAATTCTGAACTCACAATTGAATTCACATAGCTTCGTTTCCTGGACGAATTTTAAAATCAGTTTAAAGTTCATACCTACCCACCCATACAAAACTACCGAGCAGGGATGCTTGTCAGCTTTCAACATTTATCAGATGTGAATGCAAATTCTGACCACGTCTTTTGCTAAGCTCAGCCAGAGGACCATTTGCATGGCATGAGCTAGATCATCTATGGCAGCTGGATAAAAAATACTATGTCTATGATGATGTGACTCTCAGGTCTCTGGACAGCAACACACTGAGCTTCATTTTTTTGTTCTTTCTGGTAAGTGCTAAGGCAAATTTCTCATATTAATGAAATATTGTTTTTGTATCAAAATCATCTGTAATGTCTTTGATTCATTGTGTCTCAAAAGTCACACCAATGATAACCTATGAACACATGAAAAGGAATGAAGGAGGGAGAGATGAGAGAACCCAGTGAAAACAAGAGAAATTAAAATCTCTCAAAATCAGCACCCTACTATCATAAAAAAATGACTAAGATAAACACATAACACACATACCCACTTTGCCCACGAAATTGTGGCAAAGCTGAGTCAGTTTATGCACAGAAAAGATATGAATATTCTGCTTGGAAATCCAGTCTGAAAACAAAGAAAGGAAGTGATTTAGCAGCAGGTCTGTGCATGAGCTTGCTCTGTTGACCCTGAGCACTGCAACACAGGCTGAGCTACCTGGAGACACCACTTGCTTCCCTTTTGGAAATCACTGGATAATCATTATGCCTTATTTAAAAAATGTGTTTAGGATTTCAACTTTGTGGGGTTCCTGTCATGTGGCCTCTAAGCAAAGTTATTCCAGGAGTGATTTTGGAAATGCAGTTTTGAAAAAATACTGATTACAAGTGATGCTTTACTAGGGATTTGGGTAAAAGTGACAGAGTCATACTCTTTGTCCTGCATACAAATGCGATGGTACTTATTTGGATAGAGCTGGTAACTGAATAAATGATGAAGCCAAATGAGATGGGGCAGCAAGATTCATATGTTATGGAAGTGACATTGTTTTCTCCAGTGCAATATAGACTTAGGAGAAAAGTGTGCTCCTTTCTCAGTTTTTTTTCCTGAGTCTCTCTGAACTTGTACATGTCACACTTGCCAAAACAGCAGTGGAGTAAGAGGGTGTAAGCTGAGGAGGGGAGGACAATCGTTTACACTCAGACAGGCATGCTCTGGGAAGTTAATTTTATGAAATAGAAGTAAAAGCAAGAGCATAATTTGGAGAACCAAAGGAGAGCCAAGTTCCGTGATGCTGCATAGAAAGTGACATGATGTCTGTTGCTGTCCAGTAGGCCTCCATTTTCAGCTCAGATACCAACCAGAAAGTTGCTGGTTCTGCAAAAGAGAGAACTCCTGCCTCACCTAGAGAAACATGGGATGAGCATTTGCAGAAAACTGTCCCCATGTGACCTATGGCTAAAAATAATATCTGGTGTTAAGCAGGCACAAGAAGTCCTTCTCAGAGCAAGTGATAAAGAGTTAAAAAATAAGCCGTTGTTAGTAGAGTGTTTTGGAGGCAGAGTCCCCATTTACTGAGGATAACATACCAGGAAAGGCCATTAAAAAAAATAAAGCTGTAATAAAGATCCTGCATTAAGGATTTGCAACCAGTTTATACAAATGTGGAGCAAGAACAGTGTGGATAAGGGTCTCCGCTGGTTTCTGTAGTGAGACTAGCACTTTAGTAAAGTGATGTGACACGTGGTCTAGGCTGTGCTGTCCAAGACGGGGACCACGAGCTACATGTGGCTATTTAAAATTAATTTAATTGAGATAAAATAAAAAATGCTTTTCTTCAGTCACATTCACCACATCAAGGGCTCAATTGCCACATGTGCCCTGTGGCTACAGTATTGGACCGCACAGACAGACCAGTCTCGTGATTGTGGAAAGTCATACTGGACTGTGCTGGAAGAGCATTGTGCCTGGAGCCTGGGATTGAATCCTGGGTCTGAGACTTGGGAATAGCCTGGCCTTTGCTTCCTCATATTTAAATAAGGTGAGGTACTACCTGCCTCCTGGGGTTGCTAAGGGAACTAAATGAGTTCTTATTTTATGAAGTGAGTAGAACTATGCCTGGCATACGGTAAGTGCAATATCAATAGTTTTTAAATATATTCATGTCAACAGCCCACATTCCACAGTTTGTATGCATTTATGCTTACATTAATTTTGAGTATTAATGATGGCTAACATCAATTGCAGACTTATTCCTTATGGGCTAAGTGCTTTACGTGCTTTGTTTGATTTAAGTGCCATTAAAATCTCAGGAGGAAGAATCAATTATTATCGCTTAATAATTGAGGGCACTGGATTCCAAGGTCACTCAGCCAAGAGATAATTTTTGAACTTGGCTGACTTAGAACTGCTACAGTAGTTTCCAGTGTGATGAGCTACCAGAATCCCAAGTCTGTGCTATGCTGTCTTTTGTCCTGCAAATTAAAAACAATACATTTTTCTTGTAGCTTTAACTCTAAGAGAAATGAGTCAGGGATACTTTATGTAATAACAATAGCTAACGATCACTCAATACTTAATATATGCCATACACTGATCTAGGAACTTTACATGTACTATATTAATTGATTTAATCCACACAACAATTTGGAGATAGGTACTGTAATCACCCCCCTTCAATAGCTGGGTAAATTTAGTCCCAGAGAGGTTCAGTATATTGCCTAAGTTCACATAGATACTAAGTCACACAAGTAGCCCACTAGAATTCAAATCCTATTTTTAATATCTTTTTTCCAGAATCATTATGCTCCCTGCGTAGGCTTTTGGTATAGAGTACAAGAGGACAGAGGTAGTTCCCTGGAGGAATGCTGCTTAACCAGATCCTGGTGTTCAAAATGGACAAAGCCAAGTCATTTCATTTAATAGCTACTGAACTGCTTAAATAAGGCTATTTCAGTCCTGCATGCTATGCGTGCATATCCTGACTCGCCCTTCCCTTGGGGAAAATAGGGAGTGAAGTACATACATGGAAATGTACTATTAGCTGCTGCACCAAATTTGGTAAGGACAGGGGACCGCAGCCACTCAGCAGAGGAGCGCTTCCCTGCAGGCAGAGGTGCATGCTTCTCAGGCTCAGATGCAAGCTTCTCAGGCTCCCTCTGCATCAGCTAGATCCCTGTGGGAAAAGTGATGTATTTTGGAAGTCAGATCTGAGTTAAGACCAACTCTCTGCTTGCAGTCCTTAAAATAATTTTCAATGAAATGAAGCACTGTGAGTCAGAGGATATGACATCCTCATTTGCATGATTCAGAATGGCAATGACGCCACAGGCAGTCACTGAGGAGCAGTTCCCGAATGGGGAAATACTGAACAATTAAGTTGGGTACCATAGCTGGCACCGAATGGACTGTCTCAGATGACTGAAGCCCGTTCCCTTGGCCCCAGCACAGGAAGCTGGTGGCTATCAGAACTTCACAGTGGGTGACTCCTGTTACCTCCCAAGTGTTTTCCTGGCGTTGGAGCTTCCAGTGTTCAGTATGCACACCACTTCCTTTGGGAAGACTCAGAGAATACCCCTGCTGAAGTATATGTAACTTGGTAGCCTTGCAGAGGAAGACAGTCTTCAGGGCATCTTATGAGCCCCTGGAAGTTGTTTGCAGAAGTTGGTTTTATGTCCTGGGAAAATGGTCCAGAGATTCCATCATATTCTCAAACTGGTCTCTGGCATCTAAAAGATTAGACCTGTGTTCCTGATAATTACACAGTTTAGAGACCACAAACCTGTGTTACATATTATAGTGAAGAGGTATTTTAAAAGTTGGACACTGATTAAGTAGCAAGCAATATCTTCATCTCTCTGTATAAAAATACTTGAAGCTCTCATGCGTGGGTATTTTTAAAACACATGGAAATAGGGGCATGACTGTCATGCTCCACTTAACCAATAACAGCCCATATAGTAGCCTTCCTGTTCTGTCTCTTCTGTTCCCTAAAAAGCTAGCCATAATTTTAAAAAGAATTGCTTTGTGTGCTTTTAGAGTACACTTTCTCCCTATGTGGGAGTTTAAAGCCTTGATGTGGATTTCCTCTGGCAAATGATGTCCTTTAAAGGTGAGGCACTGAACACCCTGGCCTGTGGGGAAGGCCAAGCTGTGTGTAGCTGCTCAGAGGTGATGGATGCTGGTGCCGGGGGGCTTTCTGACAACCGAGGGCTGTGTTCCTAACCTCTACGGAGACCAGCCTCTCTCTCCCTGCATTCAGGTTAAGGTTTGCTCTTTCAGGCCACATGGAGCAAACGCTCCTTTACAGAGATACCGATTCCCATAGTTCCCATAGTTCCCATAATCCCATCTGATGGGGGGGGGCACATAGTGATCAAAACTTGGCTGCTGGGATTAGAATCATACTATGGACTGCCAAGAATGGGTCGCATCAAGTGTCAATCATGGTAGGAACCGTAACAACTGGAGCATATGGGACTCTGACTAAAAATTTCTTTTGTGATAGTATTGAGAGTTGAAATAAACTACCTGTGAAAAATCCTGTGAGAGCTGCTTCTACTTTCATTCCTCACCCCTCTGTCAAATCCCACTGCTGTCTTCCCTACCATGATTCATTCAGGAGCTATTGACTGCCAAGAAATTGTTCATTTGGGCTTTGTGTCAGCTACTGTCACTGGCTAAACCCAGACTCTACAGCAAGTATTAAAAGATAGAGTTAGAAGAAGGTATTGTGATGAAGTTTTCTATAAATATAATTTTGTTCCCTGTAAGCAAAAACTTATGAGGGCAAATAGTTCAATTTCTACTTCACTGTGGTGACAGTAAAAGAGAATTGGTAATATTGACATCCACAGAAAATGAAAATACATTCTGATGCTGCTCTGTAAAACTTCTTTCTGCTAAATAGAAACTTTAGTCCCCAAACAGTTGGAAAGAAATCAAAAGATCTTAACACTGTTATTGACAATGATTAGTTAACAAACTCTTCTGTTTAAAAGAAGTTATTTAATATTTTTGATAATATTTAAAAAATTAGATTAGAAGGTAAGAATATGCACTTTCAACTACAATTTTGCTATCACAATGAATCTTTCTTTTTTTTGCTATTCATTAACAAATTCATGCGACGTAATAAAGATCTCCTTAGAGCCTCCCTATCCAGATTACTAACATGCTGGGAGCTTGTTGGAAATACAGAAGTTTGGGCGCCATCCCAGACACACTGAACCAGACCCTGCATTTTAACAAGCTCTCAGGGAATCTGTATGCACGTCTGAGGTGGAGAAGCCCTGGTGTAGGCTGATATTGCCCAGGCTCAGACAATTGTCCTACTCCTCTGTGTGTGCCGCTCTTAAGAAATAATCCTGAATGTATAGAGTCTGTTAATGAGCCTTTATTCAGCACGCTCTGGTTTTACCAAACTTTTTCTTTACCCCAGTAGAACATACTGACTAGTGACCACAGCAAGCTGCCTGCCTCGGCTTGTAGCCTGTCCTCTAGTCTTCCAAAGCATTTGGACACAAGCAGCCTGTTGTGTTTGTTACTACACCTGCTAAAGATACAATGTAAGTAATGAAAATTGGTAGAATGAGTTAGATGAGAGCAGTACTGTTTATTGTTTACTACTCTGTTTCTTGCTCTGTTTCTAAGAAACTAAAGCTGGAAATTGTATACCTGCCTTGTGGGTGTGAAGCATGCAGAAAAGATGGCTTTACTGTTCAGTCAGTAAGCCTGTATGAAAAAACACTTCTTTCCATCAGAAATGTGTCAAATGAATATGTTTATATGTTTTAGTTTCATATCAACTCTTGTACTTTAAAGATGTGCATGTGCCATTTTTTCCCTTGATTCCCTTGATTCGCAACTTTTGTACTGAACAAATCAAATGCCAGTTATAATTTTGTCAGGTAAGAGGATTCTAACTTCACATATTCCTGGATTTTATCCCAGACCACTGAATTAGGGCGAGGCTTGGAATATGTCTTTTTTTAAAAACGTGGTGATCAGTTAGGTTTGGGAATTACTGAATTAGAAAATTCTGACTGACCAACCAGCAATCACAGAAGTCGGAAAAATTCAACAGTTTCAGATATTTAAAAAATGTTACTAACACATTTACTAAAGAATTTCCAGAACTTTTATAATAAAAAATGCTTCAGCTGATTCCACAGATAATATTTTGGATATTGTCTACATTTCCTGGCATGATGTTTTTTGACGTTTTCCTGGGATTGGACCAGCTGGCCCCTCTGAAACAGTTCATCTGTAAACCAGAAAGAGGGAGAGCTTGGATTGTGGCCAAAATGTCCCTATGTCAGTTTCAGAGTATTGAAATCTCCTCTGTACTTTCACCCCACTGACGTCGGTCAGGGTGGCACATGTATTTTTTTTGGAGATACACACTGCTTTCTAGTGACTTCCTGTTTCCTTAATCACTGGTAAACTGACATAAAAACTGAGAACAGGGATTTTGAGAAACTAAGATGTATTGATTCCCACTGGACTGGTGGACTAAGTTTGTCCTTTGACCCTCAGTCTGGGGTATCTGCTCATTGTAATGACTTCCAGACTCTTGAGGAAACCTGGATGCTGACAGGTCATTGAATTATGGAAAGATACACCACCTTCAAGTGACAGGAGGGCTGGAAAATGAGGTTATTACCTGCCTCTTAAATGAGGGGTGACAGCTACAGTTATTCCTGGATCAGATTTGAGTCTTGTCTATAAGCCTTTAAGAATGTAGGTTTTAAAAATGATATTTTAAATGAGCTGTCTTCTGAACCTGTCAGCCAGCCTGCTGCTGACTCTGAAGGTGGCTCCACGTAGCTCAAATACGCGGCCATTAGACACTTGCCCAAAGTCCATCAGCACATTTGCGGACATTAGACTCTTGCTTTGGAAATTCACATTCTGGCTATTTTGGATGAGAAACGTCATGATTTATTTTGATTTTCTGGGCCCAGGCTGATATAGCTACTCCATGTAGAAGCGATTGTTTGACAAAGTGGACCTGGATACACTTATTTATAACACAGAACAACACCACAGTGATGTCACCCTTGGCCCCAGAATCTGGCTATCTGGTTATAATTTATCACCCACCTTCTCCTCTCTAATGATGGACAAGACTTAGAGAAAGAGATAATTCAAATCTGAGCACATTAAATGTGTCAAATGCCTCTGAGAAGTGATCTATCCAGATCGGAGGTAAATTCTACCGGTTTTCACATTAGACCAGTGTTTCTCATGTTTGCCTGCTCTTGAAAGTCATTTTGTGTCAGGTAGTATAAGGAAGGGCCATACTTAAAAGTAGATCCCAGGCTTTCTTTGCAGAGATTTGTACTCCCTAGGTCTCTCGGGGGAGGGGTCAAGTGATTCTGATGAACAGACAAGTTCAGGAATCACTGCTCTGTTTTAGGACCTACTTCATTTTGATGTCCTGTGAATAATCCGTGCTCAGTAAATGACGACTACTGATGGTGGTGAAGTGTGCTAAATGTTTCTTGTGATTCTGAGAAAGTCAATATATGTTAGATTATGCTCACTTGTTTTAAGCAGTGGGACTGTTCAAGAAGACTGTTGTGCTGAAACTGTGATCTCATCTGGACTTATAAGAATACCAAAGAAACCAAAAGTGTCTTATTTATAATAATGCAGTAATAAGAAGTGATTCTTAACTCACTGAATGATTGCAAAGATCAATCAACAACATATTAGCCTTGCAGTTATGAAATAAACCTGTATTTTAGGTATTTATAAATATAAATACCATTAAGTTAGCATGTTACATAAAAAGGCAGTTTTTTGTACTCTATAAATATGTGTGTGTGTGCATATATATATATATGCACACACACACATATTTATGTATATGTATTCTTACACATGCTATATGTATATATACACACACATATAGTTTTATATGTATAGGTACCCAGATAACACTAGGTACAGGAATTTATGGACTTAAGTTAATTTTACCATTTGAAACTGTTCGAAACTGTTCAAATGGAAGGGAGCTTACATTCATTGACTGTAAATGTTTCATTTTATACATCAAGACACTGAAATTTGGGGAGGCAAAAATTATAAAAGAGTTATTTATTTTTTGGAGCATGGGTAAGAACCGTTGCTGTAAATGTTTTACTCTGAGCACACTTAAATTTTCTTTAAAATCAAGTTTATCGAAGTGTAATTTACATGCTATAAAGTGCACCCAGTTGTGTATAGTTCAAAGAGTTTGACAAATGTGTGCACTTGTGTAACTGCCTTTCTAATCAAAATATGTAATATTTCCAGAAACCTAGACATTTCTCTCCGCCCCTTTGCAGTCAGTCAACTGCTCCCTGGCTGCAGGCAACTGCTGCTTGGATTTTTATTATTATAGATTAATATTGTCTGTTCTAGAATTTTATGTAAATGAAATAATACAAAATGTGCTCTTTTGTGCTTAGCGTCTTTTGTTCAGCAATGTTACTGCGATTGATTCAAGTTGCTGTGCTTTTCAGTGGTTTGTTTCTATTTATTGCTGAGCAGTTTTATTAATGAATGTGCCACAATTGGCTTATCCATTCACCTTTTAATGTACATTCAAATTATTTGTAGTTTTTAGTTATTATGAATAAAGCTTTTATCAACATTCAAACACAATGATTTCTATGGATTAAATATTTTCATTTCTCTTGATTAGGTAGGAGCAGAATTGTTGGGTCACATATTCGGTATATGAATGGATTTGAAGTGGTTTATCATTGTGCTTTTTTAAAAAATGGAGATCTATTGGAAATTAAGAACTGTATATATTTAAAGTTTACATGTTGATATACATGTATTTGTGAAATAATCACCATGTTCCAGCTAGTTAACATATGATCACCTCAGATAGTTAGTACCTACTTTTTTTCCTTGATAACTAGTGATCTTGAGCAACTTTTCATGTGCTTGTTGCCATTTGTATTTCTTCTTTTGCTTTTTTGAGTATTTTCCTGTTTCTTTGTTGAATTGTCTTATTATTATTAAGTTGCAAGAGTTCTTTATATTGATATAAGCCCTTTCTACAAATATATGTGTTGCAAATATTTGCTTCCAGTCTGTGGCTTACCTTATTATTTTCTTAATAGTGAATTAACGATATATTTTTTTAGTATCTATTTTATTTGATCTATTGGCTTCGTCAGTATACTTTTTATTAATTGTTAGTAGTTATTCTAGGCCTAAAACTTATAAAGTCTGTTTAGAATCAATGTTAGGCTAGTGGCTAACTAACATTTACCACTCTCAATGAAATAACCTTACAATAGTTTGATTGTATTTCCCACCCCACCCATTCTTTGTGTCATTTTTTGTAGTACTTTTACTTCTAAGGTAAAAAGTGCACCTTTGAATGCTATTATTTTTGCTTTAAATAGTCAGTTTTCTTTTTCAGGAAATTACAAGAAAAACAAACAAGTCTTCTTTTTATCCACTTATTTACCATTTCCAGTGGTCTTCCAATTCTTGTCGGTTTGAGTTTCTTTTGGGTAGCACTTTCTTTTTTCCCCTGCAGCTTGAAGAATATACTCCCTCACTTCTTTTAGTGCATATTTGATGCTGACATATTCTTTTAGCTTCTGTTTCTCTTAAAATGCCTTTTTTTATCCTTGCTTTTAAAGGATATTTTCAATGGATAGATTTACTCTTGTAGCTACATTTCTGGTTCTCTTCATTCTTCTGTGTAAATCCGTATTTCCATCTGGTATCATTTTTTATCTACCTGGAGAACTTCCTGTAAAATTTTTTTAGTGTGGGTCTTCCCATGATGAAATACTTAACTTCTGCATGTCCAAACAAATCTTTATTTAGCCATCATTTTTGAAAGATATTTTTAATAGCTGTAGAACTGTAGGTTGACTTTTTTTTTTTCAGTCCTGTGAAAGTGTTTCTCCTCACCCTTTCCACTTCTGAACAGAAATATGCTCTCACCCGTAGTTTGGTTTCTCTGTATGTAATATTTCTTTTTCTCAGGTTGCTTTTCAAAATCTTTTTGTGTATCTCTGGTTTTGAACAATGTGATTATGATATGCCTTGGTGTAGTTTTCTTTGTTTCTTGGGCTTGAGATTGTTTAGCTTCTTGGATGTGTTAGCTTACAGGTTTTATCAAATTTGTAAAAAATTTGGCCATTAATTCTTTAAATATTGTCTTTCTATCCTCCCTTTTCTCTCTCCTCTACTTTTTGTTTTCCAAATTTCACATATATTTGGCTGCTTGAAGTTCACTGATGCTCTGCTCATTTTTTAAATTCTTTCTTTCTGTTTCGTATTAGATCATTTCTATTGATATGGCTTTAATTATACTAATTTTTGCATTTTTAATAACGCAAAATAATTTTAACTAACGTACTGTTAATTGCGTATAGTCCTCTGTCCTGTGAACTAGCTGCCTTGGTTCTCCTGACCCTCAGCATTGTGTTCTCACCTCAGGGAGTCTGCTTGTCTCTGCCTTTGTCTCTGCTCACTGTGGCATGATCTAGAAAAATCTCTCAAGGCAGTAATCTGGGCAATTGCATTTCATCTGCCATCTCTCATTACCTGACAGCCAGTTCTTAAAAACTGTTGTTTTGTGTATTTTTCTTGTTTTGGTTGTTTCAGGTGGAAGGATCAACTGGTCCCTATTACTCTATCTTGGCTGGAAGTGGAATCTCTTAATTGCTTTTTCATGTTGCTTTTTCAATTTGACCACTCTCAAGCTGTTTACAAGTTTATACCTACTTATAAATAGTAATAACAACAATACCTTACATTTTTACAGCATTTTAAAATTTATGTGATTATTTTCAGTCTTCTAAAAATTCAGTAATCATGGTGTAATTATATTTATTTGACAAGGTAATAGAATCTCTTTGAACTTCAGGTTTTTCATAAGTAAAATGAACAGATTGGGCTAGAATGTCTTTAGGGTTTCTACATGTTATAACTTTTTCAAAAATCATCCAAAAGTGTATTTTTATTGCTAGTCTTGTTTTAAAATGAGTTCCACAATTATCTGTTAGGAGTCACTCTCTTTTGGAATAGCCAACTTCTTGAATAATCCTTTTCCTAAAATAAACCTTATTCTTGAAACAAGTTACCTCTGCAAAAGGACTTACCTGCTTGTTTACCAGTTTAATCTCTCATCATCTCATCATTTTCTACTGATGTAGAGCCAGAGCTCAGTGTTGATGTCATTTTTTTCATTTGATTTCGGTAACTGTGTGAATGGCTTAGCAAGTGAAATAGCAAGCCTTTGTAAAAGGCTAAGGCCCATTTTAATAATGAACCAAAATATGCTAAATATAAGTCTATCTGTTCACATAGTGGTTAGACCATGCCTTTCCTCCGCAGTTCAGCTGGGCCCTGGCATCTCTGGGTTTATTCTACTTAGTACAGGATAAGCCATACCTACAGTGTGTGGTTTATGACTGGCCTCTTTGGTGCTCAGTCTAGTCACACTGAATCATGGGTCAGTGTGAGTGCCCCAGATGCACACAGCTCATACTTCACTTTTTTTTTTCAGTTGTAACATCTGACTTTCTGCCTTGAGGTCCTGGTTAGTGTTCCTCACTGGACCCTGTTCCAGTCTCTAACCCACTGAGCCAGGGACTTGATGGTGTTCTCAGCTCTTTCTAGAGTCCTCTGGAATCACTAGATTCCAAATAACCAGGGTCATTTATTAGGCGACTGATACAAAGTGGACCATTGACTTGGGATGCGATGGCATCAGACCTGTAAGTGTAAGTATGGTCAGTGCCGAGGAGCCACTGAGGCCATCAGCTTACTAAAGTGCTATTCCCCTCGTATGTCAGCAGCGACTTCACTATGGTATTCAAAATTCCTATAGTTTAGCATAAAGTTTCTCTAAAATCCTGGGTAAAATCCTAGTGTAACTTTTGCTCTCTGCTTTTGGTTTTACAAAAACTTAAAGTGCACATTTGTTGTTTGTTTCCTTCTGGAAGAAGGAATGTAGATTTTGGTTAATAATATAGTTAACAAAATAGTTTGTGATAAGACAATAACTTTTTCTGAGTTTCACAGACTTCCAGTTTTTCCTTGTTCATGAGTCTGAAACTGCTGGCATTTACTTGGCGCTGCAAGCTGGCATTAGAATTTTAAGAGACATTTCCTTAGATTTACTGAGTCATATGGTGTTTATCTCAGATTATAGTTTGCGGGAATCGTAGTTCCCCAATGTTCTATTGATTTGTGTGTTATCCTTACTCCTTAGCAACACAGACCAGAATTAAAACCATATTACTTTAATAAGAACATTAATTATTGTTGACTGGAGAAGAAAGGCAAGTACCAAATCAATAGTGCTTCTATTTGGTCTTTTTGCAATGAAGATAGTCTGCCCACACAGTGTTTCAAAGGACTCCAATAGGTGTAATAAAAAGAGGAGGAATAAAGTGAAGTTTTTAATGGGTAGGAAAGAGTAAGAGCTGTTTTACTAGTTTATGTTGGTATCTTTGGGAGAAACGCTAGCAGGTAGTAAAATGGATGTTTCACAATGTCAAATGTTACAGTATCATGTGATTTGGCAAAAGTGAATTCAGTTTACAAAATGGCAGTAAATTTCCTTTGGCTTTGACTTACTTCAATTTCTTTTTGCCACCCTATGCTCTTAAAGATATGTCTTCTCATAAGACATAAAATTCTATGGGCTGTCCCTAGTCATCACAAGCTTTCATCTGCAACCAGTGTGGCAGTTTGCCAGGGCTGCAGACTACCGACTGGGTGGCTTAAACAACAGAAATGTACTTTCTCACAATCCTGGAGGCTGTAAGTCTGAAATCAAGGTGTTAACAGGGTTGGTTCCTGGGAGGTCTGTGAAGAAGGAACCGTTCCAGGCTTCTCTCTGTTGGCTCGTTGATGGCTGTCGTCTCCCTTGGTCTTCACGACGCCTTCTCTGTATGTGTCTATGGCCACATTCCCTCTTCTTATAAGGACAGAGGCACATTGGATTAGGGCCCATTTTAGTGACTTATTTTAACTTAATCACCCTAAAGTCACCATCTCTAAACACAGTTACTTTCTGTGGTACTGAGGCTAGGACTTCACATGGAATTTTTTAGGGAGACACAGGTCAGCTCATAACAACCAGTATCCTTGGAATAAATACCCCACCAAAAAGTTAGTTTGCTGTTACATATAAATTTAAGTTCAGAAATTTTAAGAACCAAAGTCTAATTTTCCACTGTTATACTAGTAAGGGGTAAAAATGGTCACTGGGTGAGACATGCACCAAAGTGCACTCAAAAAGTAAAAGTGCTCACTTGAGGGCAAGTGTTCTTATGCTAGAGCAAGGGTGAGTTAGGGGACAGTGTTTATAGGATCACTGACAGATTACAAACCAGTTTTTCCAATAGTATCAGTTTACACAGTAATTTTAGGGAAAAAGGAGATCAATCCAAAATATACAGTTCAAGGAGGTTCACCCGTGATTCACTAGTATTTAACCAGTGAACCTAATTTTGTTCTGTAATCAGTTCAGATTCCAAGTTGAGTTTTGACACTGATCTTTTGTTTGTAGTAGTGAATGATTTAGAAGTATCAAACAAACTGTGAATTATGTGTCAACATATAAGGCATCAATCAAGGAATGAGTACACAGTAATTATAAGAAAATAGGCCAGGAAATTCTTTTTGTAAGAAGTTCAAGCAAAAAAATTTTTTGTTTTTGTGGATATAGGGTTGCAAGTCATGAAAACCTGAACATTTTATTTTTAAAAGTGAGGTGGCTGAGAGAGACTTATGAGGGATATGAACTTCTTGGTGACTTTTCAAGCAAAACTAACTTTAATATGTTCATTGCACCACTCATACTGTAAAATTTAAATTCCTATCTTAATTTTGATACCACTTGGTTTTATTCTTACTGTTACTCTTTTTATATTTAAGTCACTCAAGAATTCCAAATAACAGAATATTAGACATTGGTTCAGCTTTTCTATTTTGCCATATCCAGGAAGAGCTTACAGTTTTAATTAAAGACCTTTAGAGAGATTATTTTGTCCAGGCATTGAATAAGACAGTGCCATCTGACAGGACTCTAGGATGATAAGAAACAACAAATTCTTTGGATCGTGAAGAAATGGCTTTGCCTGCCTCCATATGGTAATGGTCAAATGCTTTGTAGAGCAGAAAGAAGCATTGTAACTAAAGGTGGTATATGCTAGAACTTACAGCAATAGTTGGGTGATTAGGAGCCCAGCAATAAATAATTATAGAATATGAAATGGAGACAGTGAGAGGTTTGGTATTATTTCACATCCTTAAGGGTCTTCAGTATAATATCCACACAAAATGACAAATTTTTAGCATGTCATACAAGGTCCTATTACTTGGTTCCTCTTTGCTTCTCCAGTGTCATTTTGTACTGTTCTTCCTTTTCAACTTGTTTCAGTTCCTCAGTGCTAAACTACCTCCTGTGTCAGGGCCTTTGCACAAACTGTGCCTCTGCCCCACAAATGTAACATTCCTCAGCAAGGCTATTCCACACCACCCAGTTCAAATGAGTCACTAAATAACTCTGTCCTATCCTTGTATTTTTATGTCTCTGATGTCCACATCATATTTACTTATTTATTTATTGCTTTATTAGCTAGATTTCTACAGTCACCTCACTGGAGCCTAAGCTTGATGGGAGCAAGACTTGATCTATCTTGTTGTCACTGTATCTCCTAGGCTTTGAAAAATATTTGGCACATAGCTGTTTCATTTTCAGTATTTCTGGATTGAGAAAGGAAGACACTTATTTTACTCCCTGCTACACTGGTCAGATACCAACATGAAGGTTTATCCTAGAATTGGATAAAGGCAAACTGGAATCCATCCAGGGATGAGAAATTAATATGAGCAAAGGATATAAAAAACCAGGGAACTGTAACTTTCCAGGGAAGCTGGAAAGTATTCAAAAGACTGGGAAATAGAAAAAGAAGTTATAAGGACAGAGTTTTCAACTTGTTAAAAGAAAGAATTTTCTGATAATTTTGAGCTGTCCCTAGGGGGGACATCCAGTATAGGAAATTTTCACATAAAATGCATAGCTTTGTGTCATGGAAATTTTAGAGAGAATTTAGTAGGTGGTAGAATTCAAAAACCTCTACTGTTGCTTACCAATCTAATATATTATTATCATAAAATTGGAGAACTTCTCATATAAAATTTCTTCTCATGTCTAAAAGGTGAGTAGAGAGCTTATTATTTTATATAAAACAACCCAAAAGAGAAACTAAAATTAATGAGATCAAGTCAACAATATTTTTAATGTCTTGCTCATTGTGATGCTCCCTTTATATTGTCTTTAGCAAATGCATTCAAGGCAAGTTTCGTCCCTGATATTGGTGAATGTAAATCCTTATTTCAAACAATTTTTAAAATTTTTCCTGTGGCTGAGCTTGTCATTTCTTAATGAAAATTGTTTTTTCAATCTCATGATGTGAGAAACAGCTTGTTCCCAAAGTAGAGGGAGAGTTAGCTCTGCCATTTCTTTGTTACTGGTGTTATCAGTACTGTATTCAATTGCTAAGAATCTTTTCAAGCTACTCTCCCACTTTGTGAGGACTAGAGCAATTATGTCTAGATAATTTGATGCATTTGATCATAACAAGTTGAAAGTGATCAGTGAGTGGAGGTTTCCATGCCAGCCCCTATTTATTATGAAATGCCACCACTGGGGAGTTCATGAACTTGGCATGATGAGTAGTAACTGATATATGGATCCAGTGAAGATGCCATTATTGTACTTTAAATATTAGTTGAGATGAACTTTTTCCTTTTTACTATAAAAAGCAAAAAAACTTCTTATATGTCCTCATATCTCAATGAGTTACCTTGTACCTCCTGTTATTTATGTGCCCTGCTTTGGAGATCACTGCTCCAGCTCCTTGAAAGCATGTACTATTTAAAATATAAGAACAATTGTTAAGCCTTTCCATTTTGAACCTAATTATAATGTATTAGTGAAAAAGATCCCAGCCTTGCAGAAGGCAGACACATACAAGATTCCCTATGAGCTGGGTAGTTCTAGTGACTTCACTCTGGGTCTTCCAGTACCAAGTTCAGATAAGGGACCAAATGAAAGTGCTGCCCCTGGTTTTGAAATAACCACGAGGGCAAATCAAGTCCCTTAAACAATTTTTTTTGGCAAATATTTGTTGAAATGAGCAGTTTTAGAGTTCAGTCTCCTTGGGTTCTGCTGACTCTTTGGTGCTGATGTGAGCTTCAAATATGGAATTGCTTATGTCAGGCTCGCCTGCTTTCCTGCCAACTGCCTCTGTAAACATACCCCACCTTAAAAGGCATGCCGGTGAATGCCCAAACCAGATAATACCATAGGTGGACTGTCCTCTCGTATTTCTGACTCCTGGATGGGTGGACTGGACTATATAAGGGATTGCACACAGAGCGCCTGTGGCAAGCTCATTCTAGAGGTCCCCGACCCCAGACGCCATGTGCTCCGAGGCTTTCTCCTCATCTGCCCGCACTGCTGCCCTGTCATGGATTCCTCACTCCACTGGAACTGTCTTCGCTGCATCGCCTTCCCCAGGGTGGGGCTTGCACGGGACCCCTTGGGAAAGACAAGAGGCTGGTTGGGACAAGCCCGAATCCGAACCATCCACAGTGACCGGTATGAGATGTATTAATCCGTGATAGGTGTGATCCCCCTTTTGAATGTTGTGTGAAAGGGAAGTACAGAAGAAACCGTGTGTTTTATTCCATGGAAAGGGTGTTGGGTTCTTTATCCCACCGCCCTGCAGATCCATAATTCTGGCTCTCTCACATGAGGCGCTGACGCCGGAGTGCTCATGGTGGCCGGCGCCAGGACTCAGCATTCCCTGCGGCTGGCCCTGCATTCTCATCTTGTTGTTTGAGGGAGACAGAAAGAAAGGAAAGGAGGGGGAGGAGGAGAAGGGTGCGGGGGAGTGGGTAGGAAGAGGAAGAGGAAGAAGGAGGAAGAAAAGGTAGAAGAGGGGAGGTGGAGGTGGGGAAGAGGAGGAGAGAGAGGAGAGGAAGGAGGGAGGAGAGAGAGGTTGACTCTATAAAATGCTTAAGAATGTATTTTTTTTTAAATCACTTCCTCCTTCCCAGCATCTTTCTGCTCCCTTCTAGGTCATGAACTACCGATCTTTCTAAGAATCACTTAAATGCAATCACTCCAGGTGAAAATTTAAGCACACAAATAGGACAGTCAGTTTTGAATGAAGACGGTGAGAGGGCTCCTTTAGTGTGCCTACTCCATGTTTAAGAAGGTCTGTCCCTGTAGACGAGAAGAGGACTTTTGAACTGTGCATTCCTGAGAAATACCTGAAGGTTAGGGAAAGAGAAAAAGCTGTGCTTTAACATGGAATTCTGTACAGGATTGGAAAGACCTCACTAAAAACCAGTGCTTATGAGATTGAGAAATATCACTCATTGTCTAATTTTGTTTTCAAAATTCAAAAGGGAACCACTTTTGATGGATTGTTAGATTTATTGTGCTGAGCATTTCACAATATATACATATATGGAATGATGTTGTACACCTGAAACTAATATTTTGTCATATGTATTTTATCTTAATAACAGAAAGAAAAGAGAAAACTTCCGTGTTGCCTTCAGGGGCTGTGTATTAGCTAACTCTCTAGGTGAGGCCATGCCATACTCCACGTGGAGGCATTTGTGCTGCTTCCGATAACAAACTTCTTGGGTGGGATTTCAGTCAGATGTCATCTATTAAGTTCCATATTCTAGTGGTTCATGTTTCAGTGAAATGACGCTGTAGTATAATTTATCTAAGGACATTTTCTTCCAAAAAATATGTCATTTAGTTTTACAAATTGCCTATCATGTTTTTCTTAATAGCCTCAAAACCCAAGAAAATGGTGACAACTCAAGTTGAACTCTTGGCTTTGGCTTAGCCATGTGATCATATTTCTCACTCCAAAAAGTTCTGGAAAACTTTTCATTCCAAGATTTGTTGAACTGCAAAATGTTTGATGGACAAGTTTTAACATGTTTTTTCAGTGTGTGAAAACCAGAAAAGTGAATTAAAAGCAACAATCCTAGTAAAAAATATGCTCCTTTAGCAAAAGTTGAAAAATTAAAAACAATATACTAGGATTTTTTAAAAGCTAGGTTGTGAGAATATGAATATAAAGGATATATATGTGTTCATAGTTCATTGATAGACATCAAAGTAGTTTTGATTCTGTAAAATGTATATGATTAATCTTTTCTGAGTCAATTATGTGACTTGCTTAGAAACTTGTGGACATGGACCATGATTCTGGATTCAGTTCCTGCAGAGAGAGAGAGAGAGAGAGAGAGAGAGAGAGAGAGACAGAGACAGAGACAGAGACAGAGACAGAGACAGAGAGGAATGAGGGGAGAGAGAGAGGTTACAAATCTTATTTCCATCAACAAACATTGCCTCAAAAAGGCCTCATAATGTTTAAGTGCAAGAGATAGGCATTAGTTTGCTGGTTTTTCATGAAAATGTTCCTACTGTAAAGAGAAATTGCATTATACTTGCCCCCTGAAAGAAAGTTGGAGATATCTTCCTTTCTGAAGAAAGTACAGTTTCACAATGATGCTTTCCAGTGAAGATGTAAATCCTGGCCAGTAAACTTCATCAGTGTAGGAGCCCTACAACCTGAGTTTGTGGACACTGCCTTCACTTGGAACTTAATTTCTTTTAATTAAAAAAACTATTATCCATGAAGCTAATACTAGTTTTTAGTTTTATTTGAATATACAAATGGACAAATGCAATTGATTCCTACCTCAGAGTGAATTTTTAATGATCAGAGAATGAACATGTTAGGTTGTTAAGGTGGCATTGTTTTTACTCAAGTTTCTCATGATTTTTCATGACTGAAAGACTGTAAGTTTATATCTATAGACACATCTTTTTAGTTGGGTGTTCCATATGTTCAACTGAATACTAGAAATTTACATTTCAATATTCGGCCTTCTTTTCAAATTCAAGTTGACCACAACGGAATTTTTCATATCTTTAAACTGGTGCTGTACCTAAATTCTTGGATTTTTGTCAATGGCGTCAACATATTTTGGCTGTTTGGGATTGAAAACCTGGGGCAGAGTAGCTCAAAATTGAAAGCACCATGTAATTTCTCAAGTTCTGTCTAGATGCAAACTGTTAATATCTTGTCTCGTCCCCCCCTTGCATCTTTTTTTTATAAAATCATGCTAATTTTCAATGTTTGTAGTATCATTCTCTTTTTTCCTATCTATAACTGAAGTTCAAATCTTCATTATCAATGAGCCTGTATTCAGTCACAGCTTCATTCACTTATTCAAAGCTATGTACTGGGTGACTACTATGCAGCAGGCAATATGTTAAATGGCACAATGGTTATGGTGGTAAGACAGAAATAGCTCCTCCCTCCGTAAAGTTTACAGTCGAATGACAAAGTTAGGCACAGAAGAAGTAAGTTTAAGTATGATCAATATAATGAAGGAATCAGAGTTCTATGTTTGCATGTATCAGATGAACTTAACAGTCATGGGTGTCAGAAAACCTTCTAGATGATCTCTTTTTAGCCTAAAATGATGACATCAGTTTTCCTCAAAACATTATTTGTACTGTATCATTTATACTAAAAATTGACTAACCCTCAATCCCCAGGCCAATCTGAAAACCCCTGAAAGCCTCGGTAATCTGGCCCTGCCCTACTCATTGACACGTGTTTCTCAGGACACTGAATTCTAGCCAGGAAGGTTTCTTCACTGTTCCTTGGGTTTCCCACTCTCTACACCTCCCTTTATGATGTCATCACCTTTGTCCTCAACCCATACACAGTTTTCTCCATCCTTAAAAGCCCTGGTCAAAATGAATGCCTGATGTTTTGGGCTTGAATGGCTAACCATGTTGTAATACTATCTCTTACATATCTCTTATAACTCCAAGTTTACCTTTTGAATTTGCATATTTTTGGACATTCCATCTAGTACTTCCAATACTATCTAAGGTGGTAAGCAATTTCTTTTTTCTTATCCTGAAACACAGTGTGCGAGTGTATATGTGTGTATGCTTTTATGGAGATTTTGCTTTAACAAGTTGCCTTAGATAATTTATTATACTTGAAAAATCACTAACAGGTCAAGATGGCAATTTTCTTTATCAACCATATTGTACATACCTTTAATGGAACATAATTATCATAATTTCATTGTTTCTCTTTTGACATTGAAATAGAAACTTTCTACTTATGGCCTTTACTAATAAATTATTTGGAATTTTCCATGCAAAACTGGCCTTGGGATTAACATTTCCCATACTTGGTATTGATATACATATAGACATACATAAAGATATACATTATACATAGATTAGCTCATACATATACATATACAGATGATGTATTTGCATATGCATCTATGTGTTAGAATATTTAAATACATGGAAATTTGGATTGGCCATTCATGAGGATGGAAATTTGTGGTTTTCACAATTGAACCAAAGCTTCCAGATGCATTCAGTTGTGTTTAAAGAGCTAAAAAATTGGCATAGTTAAAAAAAAATCCCAACTTGCCATGGCCTTTATTGTTAATTAGAACAAGTGTCTTAGACATATTCGAAGACATCTGACTTAAAAATAGCCAAGTTGAAAGTATTTAAGAGTGACACATGAGTGTATTCTTGCCTGCACTCTGCACTCTGTATCTGTTGCAGGCATCATCTCCTGCACTTCAAAAAGAATTCCTGGGAATGAAACCACCACACAGTGAAACAATCTGTACATTTTCCTCCTCCACTGTATTTGCCACTGAGCATCAGGGTCTGTGTACAACTGAGCCAGTGACGCCTCGGCTCTGACAAAACCTCCAGCACTCTCCCCCATGCCAGGGGAGTTCCTTTGTGAAGGTACTGGTACCCTAATGGAAATCCCGCCTTGGCTCTGCGGATGTGCTGAGGAGCTCCAAGTGAGAGCAGACTAAGCCTGGATGTCTAAAATTATGTGCGCTCTTTGTTGACGTAAGTGTACTGACATGTGGATCAGTCCTACACAGTCCATGCCTAAAATCATGGGGGCAACAGTATTCAAGGACATATCCTGTGGTCAGTATAGATTTAGGACCGTCCTTTCCCCTTAAAACAGTTACATGCACAAACCTGTACAAGAGCAATTAACGCATGCTCAGGAACAACCGTTCTGAGGCACGGCATGGCCCCCTCACATCCAAGGAGGTTTCAACTCTGATTCTGAAGTGTACTGTCAAAGCAGAAGAATGGACAAAGTGTTTAGAAAATGATGTGAGGTTCTGGGGAGGCTCAGTGGTATGCAGAGTTCAGGCTTTGACAGCAGACAGAGCTGAGCTTAAATCCTGGAAATATTCTTTACTATGTAGTCTTGGGTTAAGTCCTTAAGACTTACATGGCTTCTATTTTCTCATATGAAAAATGAGGAGAATAATATGTATCCCATGGCTTTGTTGTGAAATTAACAATGCCTGGCACACCCTACATGTTTGTATTAGGATTGTCCAGAAAAAGAAAAACAATAACAGATAATATATATACATATATATCTGTCATCTGCAAGCTAGAGACTCAGGAGAGCTGATGGTGCAGTTTCATTATTGGCTCAAGACTCAGAAAGAGCTGATGCTTCAGTCTGAGCCTGAAAGCAGGACAAAACTGAGGTCCCAGCTCAAGGCTGCCAGGCGGGAGGAATTCCCCTTTAGCTGGGGACATGGTGGCCTTTTGCGTCCTTTGAGGCCTTCAGCTGATTGGATTAGGGCCCACCTCCATCAGAAAAGGCAGTCTACTTAGTCTATCAGTTCAACTGTTAAACTCATCCAAAACACCCAGAATAATATTCGACCAAATATCTGGGTATCCTGTGACCCAGTGAAATTGAAACATCAAATTAACCATTACAGTGCTTGATAAATAACTTCTTTTAATAATAATGACCAGAAAAAAATGCAGTTTATTTCCTGTCCTGAGCCCGGCTTCTGTTTAACATTCTGCTAAAATTTAAATCCCATATTTCATTTTCACCTCACCCATTTAAATGCAAAAAAATTTATTTGCTATTTTATAACTACCAATAATAATTGTTTTTATTACTAACAAAAATAGTTGCTTAAATCAAGAAAGCACTAGAACTTGGAATAATGAAAATCATTAAAATGGTCTATTGTTTATAAATTTATTTTTTCACTGAAATATTCAATAGTAAAGAACTATAACATTGCTGTTAGTAAAGGTGACAAGAGTATAGCTGGTCATATGACTTTAATGCTTTAGAGTCAAGGAGTTTCCATATTATATATTTGAATAGCAGTACCTTCTAATCTCCTCCTCCTTGCTGAGTGTTTTGTGCACCAGGCCATTCCCGCTGGTCAATGTGGTATAAATGGACACGTCTAATTTCACTCACTGTAGCCATTTGCTGAATGAAAAGCCAAAGCTGTGACTCATCTGGAAGATCTCCATCTGTCTTACCCATATAGGAAGTGGTAAAAACCACTACTGTCACAGGCAGAAACTTGAAGTGGCCTCTTTCAAGGGAAAAAGACAAAATCTAGTCCTCCTTGTGTGAAGCAGGGAGACTGGGAATGTGGTGATTCTAACCTTACACCAAGCACTAAAATCTCCTGTGATCTGGAGCACCCCGATTTCCTCACTGGAAAGTGAGGGAGTGGACCAGGATGGCTTGCATGATCTTCCAGCCGTAGAATCCTTTAATTCTTGAGTGCTGTGTTCACCTCTCACTATGGCAGTTGGCCTGCCTGGACCAGATGAATGCACAGGGCTGTATTGCTGCACTGACGAGTTTAGGCAGGCCAACTGCACAGCGCACCACTGTCCTCTAGGTAGACACGCACCCCAGAGTGAACCACGTGGAACCTGTGCCCAGTGAAGACAACGGTGCCGTCATGCCATCTTTGAGCCAAGAGGAAAAGTACCTTTTTGTGCAAGTGCAGGCTCCAACTGAGCCCCTGAAACTAAACACAGTGAGAGTGATTTCATGGCATATGAGCTCATTCAGAGGACAAAAGAGTGAGCAAAGTAAGGCTTCCCTGGGGCTGCAGAGTCATGTAAGTGTAAAGAAGAATATGTAAAAAAGAATCACTTCTAAGTAAAGGCAATTAATATTCCAGAGTATTGAAAGAGTTTATCTCATTTTTCCCTTATAAGTTAAAATATACAAACACATGTATATGTTTCTTCAGTAAAAAATATTTTGGAAGAGAGAAACTAGGGACTGCCTTCTGGAAAGCGATCTTGTCATTTGCTAACTGTCACTGAGGGGTTGCCTGTGAACTCCCTATGTTATCATAGAATAAGAAAAGGAAGCAGTAGATTGGGGGATCCCTGAAAGTGAGACTAAGAAAGATGACTTAGACTGGGTTCCCCCGAAGTGGACTTTGAGACAAACACTGGTGGCAAATGACTCATTAGGGAAGTGTTTCCAGGAGAAATCTGAGGGAGATCGGAAGCAGGACAAGGATAGAGATGAAACCGATCAATGTGGCAGGCAGCAGGGGTCTCCCTTGATTCTTTAGGGGAACTCTGGTGTGTGGGTTAAGCCCCAGCTGGTCACTGGAGGCCAATATGCTGGGCTTTCTTAGTTCTGATCTGGTAGTCATTGGCTAAGGGCTGGCTCCAGGGGATGGAAACACCCCAGCACAACTGCTACCTGGCATGCCTGCAGGCACCTGGGCTCCAGGAACTCTGTGGGCAGTTCTCCCAAGAAGTGTCAAGTGTGGGCCATTGGAAGAAGATGAGCACCAAAGGTGGGGTGTGGAGCTCATAGAAGCGGTACAAGGGTCCTTCCTCCTGAGGGGTCTAGCTTCTGATTACTACCCTTTTCAGGCTGTAGTTGTTGCAATTGTCCATTCACAGTAGAAACAGCATGGGAGTATCAAGAGATGCCTAGTGGATACCAGAGGCATAGTCTCAGAGTGGCATGCAATGGACCATTATTCATTTTTAGGGTTAACATTTATGCACAAAATATAGACTACAATGATTCTAAAGTCTAACATAATTATTTATTTTATATAGTTTTTTTCAGTTTTATTGAGGTTTAATTGACATATAAAAATTTAAAGTGTCTAACTGGATGTTTTGATATACCTACACAATATGATGTAATCATCACAATCAAGCTAATCAACATATTTATCACCATACAAAGTCACCATTTTCTTTTTTTTTTCCTCTTAGTGAGAACACTTAAGATCTATCCTCTTGACGAATTGAAAATACACAATACAGTATGGTTAAATATAGTCCCATTGCTATACATTAGATCTCTGGAACTTACTTATCTGGCAGAACTGAAATTTTGCTGCATGACCTCCCTAGTATGTGTGCCTTAGTCTACTGGGCTGCTGTAACAAATAACCATACACAAGATAGCTCGTAAGCGACAAATTATTTCTTACAATTCTGGATGCTGAAAGCCTAAGACTGGAGTGTCATCATGGTTGGGTTCTGGTGCAAACCTCTGGAGGTGCAGACAGCTGACTTCTCATTGTGTCCTCCCCCGGCAGAGAGCAGAGAGAGAAGCAAGCTCTCCTGGGGCTCTTACAAGAGCACTCATCTAAAATAGTAAAACTCAGAAGCTGGGAGTAAGAATGGTGGTTGCCAGGCACATGGAGGCAGGGAAATATGCGGAGATGCTGATCAAAGGGTACAAAGTTTCAGTTATTTTATATAATTTTTATTGTAATGAAAATTGAAGTACAGTAAAATAAATCTGTCAGTTTTATTGTGTTGTCTAGCATGTTCTTTGGTACATATCAGACACTTAATAACTATTGGTGATTGAATAAATAAATGAATACATTGTAGGTGTTCAGTGAATATATGTACAACTGAACAATAAAATAATTTTAATAAGATACAATCCATACATTTCAGTTACCAAAGACTGCCAATAAAGGCCCGTTATCTAGGAAGAAAGAAGTCCCAATATATTCTTTTTTCCTTTTTACTTAAAGGAATATCAAGAAAATTCTTTTCCTTGTGTGCAAAGCCCAAATTCTTTCCACAAAGAGGAGATATTGGGCTTGCACAAGCCATTATGTAATGAGAATACAAGATTGGAGCACTGCATGCTTCACTAGAAGCATAGTGTTCTGTTGAGAAGCTGTCCCTAGACCCTCACACCTCTTGCTTCCTGACAAGGTAATGGCAGGATGTGTCCAAGGGCTACTAGGTTTTATTGTTAGCTTGCTGCTGATGAAATGATCAGCCACGGTGCATGCCCCATTGCTTTTCAAACATTCACTCATCTACAAATACAATTATCTGTTGAGTACTTAGTCTCAGTCAGCTGCAGTTAGTGGGGCCAGGGAAATGGCTGTAAATAGAAACCTCCCTGCTCCTCAGGGCATACATGTTTAAAGGGGAAGAGTAATCATAAATTCCAAAAAAGAAAGGGATATCCGAAGGTGACAAGTGCTTGGGAGGAAAAACAAAAAGCAGGGAGGGGCTGGGCATTGCCAGGGGGCTGAGGTAGGTGGTGCAGTTTTAAATAGTAAAACATATTAATGGAGAACATCTCAACTGGAAGATGATATTTGAGCAAAAATTCAAAGAACTAGAGGTGGAGAAACAGCTGGCTATCTGGGGAGAGTTCAAGTCCATGAAGAGGGAGCAGCGTGTGTAGAGGCTTGAACATGTTTGAGGGCCAGGGAGGAGGCAGGTAAGGCTGATGAGCAGTGGGCAAGGGGAAACAGAGTAAGAAGGCCACTGGGTCAGTAAGTGCAGGTCCTTGAAAGCCACTGGCAGATTTACGTGTTTACTCCAAGTGCTTGGAAAGAAATGCCATGGCCTAACTTGGGTTTTAGCGGGAACGTTTTGGCTGCATGGTTGAGAATTGACTCTGTAGAATAGACTGGGATGGAGATGAGGGTGGAGGAAGTAGACCAGGCTGGTGGCACTGGTGGCTTGGATCACTTTGGTAGTGTGGGAGTGGTGGGAAACAGTTGAATTTGAATATATTTTGAAGCAGAGCTGACAGAATATAATGGAAGATTGGGCATTTAGTTTGAGAAAAACCTCAATCAAGGGTAACTCCAAGGCTTTTGGTTTAAGCATCCAGAAGAATGGAGTAACCATTAACTGAGATGGATTAATATGTGGGATGGAGGTCTGGGCTAATCACGAGTTTAGTTTTAGCCATGTTAGACATGCAGGTAGACATATGAGGTAGGCAGTTAGAGCTTGGGGTTCAGGGGAAAGGACCATAAAAAATATACATTTGGGAGTTATCAGCATATAGATGGTATTTAGAAAGCCATGAGACTGAATCACTAAGAGAGAGTATAGAGAGCAGAGGGCAAGGTTCTAGAACATTCCAACTTGTTAGAGGTGGATAAGGAGGAACCTGCAAAGACAGCTGAGTAGCTCTTGTGAGGTTGGAAAGTAAACCAGTAGAATAAACTGTATTTTCCTGGAAGCCAATTAAAGGCCATCTTAAGGAGAAAGGAGTGTTCAACAGTATCAAATATTGCGAAGAAGTTAAGATGACAAAATTGACCTTTGGTTTTAACAATATGGAGGTCTCTGACCATGGTGAGAGCAGTTCTGATGG
>JAVSCE010002802.1:0-32508 GCA_032199065.1 Smutsia gigantea
TCCTCCTCCCCTCCGAGCTGAGCCAACTACTTGGAGGGAGGTGGAATTCATCACCTTTACTGAAGGCCACGAAGCTGAGGAAGTTCTTCCTTGGGTCTAACCCCAGTTCTCTCTGTTGCATGTTAGGTCAGAACCAAAAGACCAGAGAGCATCCAGCCCTCCTCAGGGGACAGCTGGGGTCTGGCCAGTCTCTCCACAGGAAGGGGAGTGGGGTGGGGCCTTCTTCTGGACCCTTTGCCCCAGCCTGAGCCAAACAACCCCTTTGGTGAATTCTCTTATTGGGAAACTCCTCCTTCACTCTAGATGTAATCATTCACATTGCAGTTCAGGGTCTCCCATTTCTCTGAAGAAACCAGAGCAGGGAGAGCCCTGGGACAGAGGGCCCTCCATGTGCAGGGTCCTGCTGGATTCTGGTCTGCCAGGAAGGAGGGAGGGAGAGGAGGTCCAGCCCAGATCCGGAGGCTCCCTGCCGGGGCCAAGCAGCAGGACCCGGTTGCAGGTTTCAAGCCCAACTCAACACTCTTGTAGGTGCCAATTTTAGCCTGTGCCACTATTTTGGGCTCCACTGCCTCACCACTGGCTGAGCTGGTTGGGCTCCTCACTCCCAGCACCACCCCCACACTGCTCCTCTGGCTTCCCCTCCTGCCTAGCAACTCCTTCTTCACCCATTCCCCTGTTTAGGATCCTTGTATAGCAAAGACCAGAAAAAAGGAGAGGAAATAACCATGCCTGTGCTAGGCTGGATGGAAATGGGCAAGGAGAAGGATTTTCCCAGGGCCAGGAGGAAGGCTGATTCCTCCAGGCTTGCACTTGCAAGGGAGACCTAGGAACTGGCCCAAAACAGCAGTCCTGAAGGGCCCAGGCCCAGAACCCCAGACTTACCTCCCCACAGTGGGTGGCCAAGACTGAGGAATGTACTCTATTTAAAAAAAGACTGCCAAGAGCCAGAGTTCTGGCCACATGGCTCCGCCCATTGGGGGGCCCCTGGAGACAAGGGGTGGGCTGGGACCTCAGCTTTTCTCCCAGGCCTGGGGCAGTAGAGTGCTGCAAGCTAAGGATGTCATCTTAAAGGGCCAAACTCCAGTCTGGGTACCCAATAAACTTGGAACCTGAATCCCAGGGCCTTCTAAGAGATCTCTCAGTCCTCAAGCCCAACTTAGAAGGTCTCTATGAAAGAAGAGGGCCTAATTCCCCAACCCTTTTCTGTTTCTCACCCGAATCTTCCATCTATTTTTCATCCCACCTGCTGTCTGTTACCCTGCCCCTCACCCTATGCCCTCTTCTTCCCCTTAGGAGATGACTAGCCAAGCAGGAGGCTCAGAGCCGGGGAGGTAAAGGGAACTGGTCTACCTTTAAAAACACCTGGGCTTTAAGTGAGCTGAATTTCCATTTTCTGCATCCTCTGGAATGATGAGCCCTTTTCTTTTCTCCTTGGCATCACTGCCCCTTCTTCCAAACCACCCTTAACCATCTTCCAAACCATCCCAACACCCCCTCGACTCTGATCCAGTGATACCTCTCAGATTTTCAGAAATTATTTTTTAGATACATAAAACCAAAAGCTAACCCTATTTCTGCCAGAATCTAAAAGTAGCCCCCATCTTCTGTAGCTCATTTAACTTAACAAATGTGTCCCCACATGTCATCAGTGGGGAGACAAGAAGCTGGTTGTCAGAATCTCGGCAGGCGGGTGAACGGATAGAGCCACAGGATACCAGTGCCCAGGAGCGTACTTTTGTTTCTTCTTTTTACTCTGGACCTTGTGTGTTCTGGAAGGGGCTGATGAAGGCATGCTTAACCCTATGGCCATCCATCATAAGACAGTGGGAGAAGGGAAGAGGGAATAAACTGTTATATCAGATTTACTGACAGTGGCAGAGGCAACATGATAGAGTCAAAGGTCGGAGTTTGCAGTACAGCTCTACCTCACTAACTGTGGGATCTTGGGCAAGTGACTTAGCCTCTAAGTTATCTTGTCTGTAAAAGAAGATTAAAGCACTTATCTTTGCCAGAGTGATCTAAGAATTAAACGAGATGACCTCTGGAAAAGTGTTTTGTCAACTCGGCAATGCTAGTCAAATAGGAAGGAATAAGCCACTTCCTTCTCTCACTGCTCGACTGAGCTGCTCTCCAGCCCCACCCCCTGGTGTTTACCTGTTTAAGGCCCCTGTCCTGAGTGGGAGGAGGGGAGTCAGTGAGGCAGGCACACACATTCCTGAGGGTGGAAAGACGAAGGACCAGGAGAGGACAGAAGGGGAAACGGAAGGACAGGGCCAGAGACCCTGGCGAGGAAGGGCCAAGTGGGACAGTGTCCTGACCTGCTCTGGCTCTTCCCTGCTGCCTGTCTGTGCTCCAGAGTCTGACAACATTCCCCTTCTCCGTGTTACTCAACCCCTCACCAAACTGCGAGGCCAGGGGTGGGCCAATGCAGACCAACTGGGATCTGGATGGCCCCCAGGCAGTGCCAACTTCCCCTACCATTCCCACTGCAGAGAAAGAGGGTGGTTCTGCCATCAGACTCCTGCCCTGCACTGAGAGAGTCTGTGGGGAGGTGGGACTCAGATCAAAGCTCTCCATGGTAGCTCTGTTCTCTGGACAGCTCAGCCCCCATGGGACAGAAGAAGCCTCACCCCCACCTCCTCTCCTCCAGCCCCGGCTTTAAGATTCCCCGGCTGCGGCTCCTCCTCTTCCCAGACTGACTGGTCTTGTGGCTCAACTCCCTACCTGTGGCCTGTGGCAAGATGCTGCAGACACCCTGGTTTCATCACTACCTTTCCTGCCCTCAGAGGAAGGGGAATCCTGGCTAAAAGGCTCGCAGAGGAGAAAGCCCTGGCACTGGCTGGGGCCTGGAGGAGCCAGGCAGGCTTCCTGAGACTCCCAAGGTTCTTCAAGGTGAAAATGGTGATGCCTTCTCTGGGGTATCTCCCAGTGCTCTGAGCCACCCCAGGCTGGAAAATCCATGCATACCTGGGGAGACCATGAGAGGCAAAGGGGGGGGCTCATTCTGCCCGTAAACAAAGAAAGTGGAGATGAATTCAAGCAGCAGGCAGAGCTCCAGATTTCACCAGAGCCCGGGGATTGGCAATAGGGCAAAGAGCAATGTACCGTCACCTTCCTGGGGCCACAACTGCACATGGGCCCTCACACAGCAGGTTCATGTGCTTCCATAATCATATACTTCCCTGGCTTCCACTCTGCCTATGATTTAATTTCAACTCCTTCAGCTGCCGTGTCCACCCATAAAATTACGAGTGTAAAAGTACTTTGCAAACCCTAGTGCTCTCTGAAGAACTAAAAAGTATCGCTGTCATCATAATCACCATTATGTCCAGTGGTTAAGATTTCTGCTGCCCACCTCTCAGCTATGTGAGGCCTAAAGAGAGGGGGGCTGGGCCACTGCTCAGCTTCTGAGGCTCCTGGACCCTTTCCTCTTCCAGCTGTCCACAGCTGGCTGCTGAACTGGAGGCATGGGGAAAGCAGAGGAAAGGTGATTTACTGGGAAATAGGAAGGGAGGCTGGGAGAGACAGCATGTGTTCCCTTAAAAACTTGAACCATTGCCCTGAGTGTCTGTTGCCAGGGGAAGCTGAGGAGGGGAGTGGGTAGTGGCTGGGGGGCGGGGGAGGAAGAGAACTGGGAAGGGCAGAGGGTCCCAGGCCCCCTGCCCCCCGGCTGACTCCTACCTTGGCCTTTCCAGTCATGCCCAAGAGGAAGCTGAAGGTCCGTCGCAGGGAGGAGCCCGCCCAGGTACCTGAGCCCCCTTCCAGTTGGCTACAGCTGCAGAGAGAAAAAGAAGAGGTGAAGAGATGGAAATGGACCTGGAAACAAAAAACAAAATACTCCCAGAGAGATGGTGGGCGAAGGTGCCATGACCAGCAGAGAGAGAATGGACGCACAAGGGAGAAACTCTGAGAGAAAAGGGTGAGGAAGAAAGAGGAAGGACCGAGAGAGTCACTGCCACCCCACCTCCTAGGACTTCCTGGATATGGACACTACCGGGTCCCAGGCCCTTCTATTTATGAGGAAAACGCCAGGCTCCTCCCAGATAAATACAGACTCCCCCTTCCTACCTAATGCAGGCCCAGTCTCCTCTCTCATGCTGCTCCCCAGCGGAAGTGATATGGGCTGGGGGCCTCCCCAGGGGAGCATTTTCCCCTCAAAAAACAAGAGCCCTGTGTACGACCCTCTGCTGTTTGGAAAAGGCCTCTGGGCCTGAAGCCAATAAGGACTGAATTTCCTGGGATTTCATCAGCCCCATCCCATGAGCTAATCCCAAACCCAGAGCCAGCAGGATGTGTCAGCTAGAGATTTTCAGGACCACAAATCAGAACTCAGTATCTTAAAGGGCCCATTACGAGCTCACACACCCACGCTGTGCTCGAGGGCTGACCCATCCCAATCAGGCTTCAGTTGCAGTAGCCAAATAAACAGGTGCTGATTTTGCATGCTTATTTACATCGTTACCGAGATCTGCCACCCTCCCCCTCTATCCCTGAACTGTGCCTGAGCCCTCTCCCTGTGGGGCTTGGCTTTCCAGCCCTCGTCCAGCTCTCCCTCGAGCCGCTCCCCATTGGTCTATTATCTGAGCCATCCAAAGCTGATCCATGGTCCTTGGCCACTGTCTCACCCTAAGACTGTCCAACAGCTGATCAGCCCGCTCCCCTTTCTGAGACTGACAGAGCAGGCAACTCCCACTCTTATTCACCTGACACCCCAGGGTCTGGATACTCCTTTTATTGCCCTCATTTCCTCTCCATCCCAGGGGCCACCCAGAACCTTCTGATCCTTCCTGGCCAATGAGAAGAGGGGTGAATTCTGTGCCGCTCAGGGAGAGGGATACTTGGAGGTCTTCAACAGAAATATTAAAGGGAGCACTGTTTCAGAAAGCGGAGACCTTTGGGGCTACAAAATCCATGGCCCAGGCCCATTGCCCCTCCCCCATCTAGGCCTTTGAAGGGCTCCAAATCCCCCAAACTCACCTTTGGCTGAGGTCAGCAGCAGAGGCCTGGGATAAATTCCCTGCCAACACAAAAGGAGAGGAGAAGGTTCCAGTTAAAGCTAGACAAAGGCGCCCAGGGCTGCGTCCCCCACCCCCTCCACCTGGATCAGGTTCCCAAGCTGCAGGTGCTTGTGACGCCATTCCTGAGGGCGGGCGGGCACCGGGAGTAGGGAAGGAGGGCGGGGTCTGAGCCCAGCAGAGCTGAGGGACTTAGGAGCCAGGGGAAGAGAGCACCAGGGCTACGTGGAGAAGGCCTGATGTCTCAGTTCTGTTTCTGGTGACTGGGGAGGACAGAGGTTTCACACTGAGCACCCAATGTCACGTCTTGACAAGGTACATTGCAGGTAACTGCCCTCCATCTCCGGTGACAGGGAAGCTGGAGAGCCTCACTCTGCCCAGTGTCTTCCTTCACTGGGAGGAGAGTCTCAGAATGCCCAAGTCTTGAATTCAGATCTCATCTGTATAAAGGCATTTTGGGTTTTCCAAGGGTGCATGGTTAAACATAACCCAGGATATCTGGACCCTAAACATCTGGCTCTGAGGAGTCGTGGTGACACAGGCGGGGAAGGGACCAGCACTGCTCTGCTGCCCACCTTTACTCACCAGCTGGATCTGAGCAGCCAAAGAAGCAATTGATGCCACTCATGGATACAGACTTGGAAAGCATGCCAGTAGCTGAGTGGTCCAAAGGGCCAGCACATGGACAACAGGAACCTTGACCCTAGAATCATGGCAAGAATCCTCACACAAAGGTCAGTCTGCATCCATTTGCCCTCCATGCTCTTTACTTTCCCATACCATGGCCCTTTCTCAAGGCCTTCAAGCCTTCCACCCCCCGCCACTACTCATATCTGGAATTTTCCACTTGAAATAGTTGGGAAGTTATTCCTGCTATTTAGCATTCATCACTCTACTGCAATTCAATATAGAGAATAGCTTAGAAAAGATTTACCCTAATGCTTTCAGACATGACAAAATCAAACTTATAGAGGCTAGGTAGGTAATGAAAAAAACAAAACAAAGTCTGGGTTTAAGACAATAGGGAGTAGGAATATTCATAAACCATACATCTCATCATTAGAAAATAATTTTTTCTCAAGCTTACATGAAGCATTACAAAAACCGGCCACATATCAGGCCATAAGGCAAATTTTAACATATTTCAAATAATCTGTATCATAGAGCTCATAGGAAACAACCCAGAAAGTCCAATAGACTGGATAAAGAATTTGTGATATATTTATACATCAAAATACTGTTCAGCAATAAACAAACCAAGCTCACCCAACAATATGGATGAATCTCACAAACATAATGTTGAAAGAATCAAGACACACAAAAATGTATATATTGTGTGATTATGTTCATATAAAGTTTGAAACAAGCAAAACTAATTGGTACTGTTTAGAGGTACATATAAAGATGGGTACATCTATATGGAATATCAATCTTGAAAGTCAAGAAAGTATCATCTTTGCTCGAGAGAGGATGTGAATGGGAAGGGACACAAGGAGCTTCTGGGTTCTGGTGATATCCTATTTTTTCTTACCTAGAGTGGTTACACAGCTTTTTGCTTCCTAATTATTCACTACATTGTACATGCAAGTTTTATATGCCTTCTGTGTGTTATGTTTATTTCAGAAAAAAAATTTTTTTAAGTTTAAAAATAATCTCTATGGATGTAGAAATTTTAAAATACTTCCTGGCCAAAGAGGAAATCATAATGGAAATTTAAAGATACTTTATAACAACAGTAATGAAAATACTACAGGACTACAGAACAAAAATGTAGGAGATGGCCAAAGTGGTATTTCAGGGTCATTTATAGCTTTTAGGTGCTTCTATTGAAAAATTTTTAAAGCTGAAAATTAATGAGCTATGTTAACTCAAAAGGTTAGAAAATGAACAGTAGAACCGAAAGAAAACAGAAGGAAAGGTATAATGAAGACAAAAGCAGAAATTGATGACGTAGTAAACATAAAATAAGACCAATAAAGCTAAAAACTGCTTTTTGGGAACGGGCAAATAAAATAGACACACCTGTGATTAGCGTGATGAAGACAGAGAAGGCACGAATGAAAGTAGGATGAAAAAGTAGACCTAAGTATAGAAAAAGCAATGATTGGAAAGATAAGAGACTACTGCCTACAATTTAATGCAGTAATTCTGAAAATGCAATGAAGTAGACAAATTCCTTTAAAAAATATATATATATTATGTATATAACTTACCAACACTGAATCTAGAAGAAACAGAAAGTCTGAATGGTCCTATTAAAGAAATGGAATCATTAGTTAATCTTTCTATAAACAAACAAACAAACAAACAAACAAACCCATAACAGGCCAAAACAGTTTTATAGGCAAGGAATGGATCTTTCAAGGAATAGATCACTGAGATCTTATACAAAGTCTTTCAAGGAATTGAAAACAAAAACTCTCTGACTCTGTATAAGGCGGGTTTAACCTTGGTTCTTAACCACACACAGGCAGTTAGACAAAGGAAAGTTAAGAGCCAATCTCTCTTATGAATATAAGCATAAAAATCCCAAACAAACTATTAGCAAACTGTCATAGATGTTAAATGGCTACAAATTATTTATAGCTCCTCCCATCAAGCAGGAGTCTATTTCTTCACTCTTTGAATCTGGGCTGGCCTGGGACTTACTCTGATGAATAGAATGTGGCAGAAGTGGCATTATGTGGTTTGGAGCCTAAGCCTGAAGAAACCTTAAAGCTTCCACTCTTGCCCACTTGGGATGCTATTTCCATGGGAACAGGCTTAAGCCAGCCTCCTGGAGGGGCCATGTGGATGAGAACCAAGGTATCACAGCTGGCAGCCTGTTAAGTGACAGGTATGAATATGGCCTTCATGGCCCATCAGGACTATTCAAGCCACCAGACAAGTGAGTCCAGGTGAAATCAGCAGAATACCCAGCTGAGCTCAGTCCAAATCACCCACCCACAGAACTGTGAGGGGCAAAACGAAAACAAAAGTGTTGTTGTTTAAAGCCACTAAGTTTGGGGGTTATTTGTCATGCAGAAATAGATAATTGATACCATAAATGAAATCCAGCAGTTTATAAAAAGATAATCCATCATGACAAAGTTGGATTTATCCAAAGAATACAAAAGTGCTTTAATAGGAGAAAAATCTTTAAATGT
The DNA here is from genome assembly GCA_032199065.1 of Smutsia gigantea. Taxonomy (NCBI): domain Eukaryota; kingdom Metazoa; phylum Chordata; class Mammalia; order Pholidota; family Manidae; genus Smutsia; species Smutsia gigantea. Next base: position 8,162 of record JAVSCE010002802.1, read on the forward strand.
AATTTACCTGATTACATGTTAAAGGAGAAAAAACATAAAAGCAGAAAAGCAAGGAATAAAATTCAATACCCATTCGCTGTGAAACCAAAGCTTTGGTGGTTAGAAACCAAAGGAATCTTCCTTAACCTGATAAAGAGTATCTCTTAAAAATGTACAGGCAAAAATCAATGTCAGTAGTGAAACACAAGACGTAACTCGCTCCAAAATCAGAAACAAGACAAGTATTTGTGTGATCACCATTTCTGTTCGGCACAGCAATAATAGAGCCCCAGCTGCATAGTAGGGGAAGAAAAAGGAAAGGAATAAATATAAATACTGGAAAAGAAGAGGCAAAGTTCTTTTAAAGATGATGTAATTGTCTACTTAGAAAAAAAAACCCACTTAAATTGTTATAATAAAAAAAAAGAGCTCAACAAGATAAATGATCTATAACATCGCTATGCAAGGATTGATGCAGTTCTATTTCTACTACCCAAAAATAATTAGAAAATGTAATTTAAATGCAAGAAAACATCTACAATAGCAACAGAAACTATAAGGTACCTAGAAATAAATATAATACAGATTGTCCATTATGAAGAAAACTAATACTTTATTAAAAGACATATATTTTTTAGAAAGATGTATTATTTTTCATGGGCAGGAAGACTCAATATTAGAAAGATGTCAATCTGTCCTAAATTAATCTTTGAATTCAGTACAATTTCAATCAAAATCCAAGGGTAATTTTTGGTTTTTAGAAATTGATAAGATGGTTCTATAATTCACATGGAAATGAAAGGACCAAAAATAGCTAAGCAGATAAAATAATAAAGTTGGAGGACTTACACAGCTATATTTTTAAGACTTATAATAAAACTATAATCAAGACAATGTGATGCTGGCATAAGGATAGACACATAGATCAATGAAACAGAGAATTGGACCCAGAAATAGACTCACAGAAATATAGTCACTTGATTTTTCAACAAAAGCACAACAGCAATTCAATGGGGAAAGTAAGTTTTTTTTAATGGAGCAACAGGATATTTACATGGGGAAAATAACCCACAAAACTTTTATTTCTACCATAATAAGGATCTAGATAAATCACAGACCTAAATATGAAAGCTAAAATCATAAAGCTTCTAGAAGAAAACATTGGAGAAAAAATTCTTCGTATTCTTGGGGTAGGCAAAATTTCTTAAAACATGATCAAATTCACTAACCATTAAAAATTTAAGTTGGACTTCATCAAAATAAAAAATTCATGCTTATTAAAATATGCTATTAAGGTAAAAATGCATGTCAAAGACAGGGAGAAAATATTCACAAAACACATATCTGACAAATGACTCAAATCCAGGTATATAAAGAACTCTTAAATAATAGTAAGAAAAAGACAAGCTGTTTCAAAAATTGGGCAAAAGTCTTGAACAGACATTTCACAAAACAAGACATCCAGATGGCCAATAAGAATGTGAAAAAATGCCCAATAAAATCTTTCAATAAGGACATGCAAAATTAAAACCAAAGTGAGATACCACTAAGACATACACCAGAATGGCCAAAATTAAAAACTTGACCAAAGTAATATAACACATCTAAGAATAAAACTAATATCCACAAGATCTGTATGGAAAAAAATGATAAAACTTTATTGATAATCAAGACAATTTGGTACTGGCACAAGAACAGACCCATAGACCAATGGAATAGACTAGAGAGCCCTGATATAAACCCAACCATACATGGTCAATTAATATATAATAAAGGAGCCATGGACATACAATGGGGAAATGACAGCCTCTTCAACAGCTGGTGTTGGCAAAACTGGACAGCTACATGTAAGAGAATGAAATTGGATTACTGTCTAACTCCATATACAAAAGTAAACTCAAAATGGATTAAAGACCTGAATGTAAGCCATGAAACCATAAAACTCTCAGAAAAAAATATAGGCAAAAATCTCTTGGACATAAACATGAGCAACTTCTTCATGAACATATCTCCCTGGGCAAGGGAAACAAAAGCAAAAATGAACAAATGGGACTATATCAAACTAAAAAGCTTCTGTACAGCAAAGGATATCATCAGTAGAACAAAAAGACATCCTACAGTATGGGAGAATATATTCATAAATGACATATCCGATAAGGGGTTGACATCCAAATTATATAAAGAGCTCATGCACCTCAACAAAAAAAATCAAATAAGCCAATTAAAAAATGGGCAGAGGAGCTGAACAGACACTTCTCCAAAGAAGAAATTCAGATGGCCAACAGGCACTTGAAAAGATGCTCCACATCACTAGTCATCAGAGAAATGCAAATTAAAACCACAATGAGATATCACCTCACACCAGTTAGGATGGCCGCCATCCAAAAGACAAACAACAACAAATGTTGGTGAGGATGTGGAGAAAGGGGAACCCTCCTACATTGCTGGTGGGAATGTAAATTAGTACAACCATTGTGGAAAGCAGTATGGAGGTTCCTCAAAAAACTCAAAATAGATATACCATTTGACCCAGGAATTCCACTCCTAGGAATTTACCCTAAGAATGCAGCAGCCCAGTTTGAAAAAGATATATGCACTCCTATGTTTATCGCAGCACTATTTACAATAGCCAAGAAATGGAAGCAACCTAAGTGTCCATCAGTAGATGAATGGATAAAGAAAATGTGGTATATATACACAATGGAATATTATTCAGCCATAAGAAGAAAACAAATCCTACCATTTGCAACAACATGGATGGAGCTAGAGGGTATTATGCTCACTGAAATAAGCCAGGCGGAGAAAGATAAGTATCAGATGATTTCACTCATGTGTGGAATATAAGAACAAAGAAAAAACTGAAGGAACACAACAGCAGCAGACTCACAGAACCCAAGAATGGACTAACAGTTACCAAAGGGAAAGGGACTGGGGAGGATGGGTGGGAAGGGAGGGATAAGGGGGGAAAAGGGCTATTACAATTAGCACACATAATGTAGCGGGTGTGGGGTGGGGTGGGGGGATAAGGGAGAGGCAGTATAACAGAGAGAAGACAAGTAGTGATTCTATAACATCTTACTATGCTGATGGACAGTGACTGCAATGGGGTATGTGGTGGGGACTTGATAATAGGGGGAGTCTAGTAACCATAATGTTGCTCATGTAATTGTATATTAATAATAGCAAAATTTTTTTAAAATGCAAAAAAAAACTTTATTGAAAGACATTAAATGGAGAAGTATACTGTTTTCATGGATAGGAATAAGCAATATTGTAGATGTCAACTTTCTCTAAATTAATATTTAGATTCAATGGAACTCCAATAATAATCTCAAAGGCTTTTAAATACATGTTTTGTTTCTATGTTATACTTCAATATATGTTTGTTTGTTTGTTTTAATTATGAAACTCTTTATTTAGTGACACCATAGGAGAGGGAAAAGATAAACCACTTTTTTCCATCTTTGAGAAAAGATCATTGCAACACATATAACAACAAAGGATTAGTATTCAGATTATATAAAGAACACATTCAAAACAGTAAAGGAAAAACTCTTGAAGAACACAACAGAAAAATGGGTGAAAGACATGAAGAGGCATTTCAAAGAAAAGGAAACACAAATGACCAATACGCATTTGAAAAGATGGTCAACTGCATTTGTAATAAGGATAATTCAAATTAATACCACAATGGTATTTATAACCACTAGGATGCAAAACTCAGAAGTCTAATGACTCCAAATGTTGGAAGAATGTGGATCAATTGCAACTCTTACATACTGCTAATGAAAGTGGAAAAAATCTGCCATTATCTTGTAAAAATGAACACATGTGCACTCTGTGACCTAACAATTCCACTCCAAGGTACATACCCTGGAGAAATTCTTGCAAATGTACACCAGGAGATGGATTAAAGGATGTTGAAACTGACACACTTCGTAATAACAAAGAATGGAAATGATCCAACTGTCCATCAGCGAAAGAATGGGATGAAAATGAATGAACTATAAATATTTGCAACACATGGATAAAAATTAGAAACAATGTTGAATGAAAATTTGTTATAGAAAATTTTGTACAATATAACATCATTTTTTAAAACTCAGAAACAACAAAAAAGAAATATTAGGTAGTGCATGTATTTGTGTTAAAACTATAAAAATGTAAGTGAATGATAAAGAAAATTCAAAATAGTGACTATCTCCGATGGGAAATAAAGGGAATAAAAGAGGAAGACTTAAGAGAAGTTAAGTGCATTGGTGAAGTTCTTTGACTTGAGAAGGGCAGTTGATTTGTTGGGCATAATTTTGAAATATATATTGTATTTAAACACAAAGGGAAAAATACAGCAGAGCATATTAGCAACTCTGGCAAATTGGAAGGCACAGGTCCCATTTAAGGACATCTGAATCTTAAAAAGTGTAAGCACCATGCTGGCCAAATAAAACAGATTTTGGAGCTAGACTTGGCCACCGGGGACCATCAGTCTGCAAACCTCAGTCTAGCTTAATGACTCTGACTTTTGGTCTGTGGACTGTCAGTGGAATATTTATACTTGCTACTGCAGGAAGAAACAAAAAACCCCAAATGTATAGACAAGGAGAAATTAAGAGCAAGTGCTTAAAGATTGGAAGGAGAGAGGGGAGGACGCAGAGCAGGAGGCCATGGAAAAACACTAGGGAAAAGGGGGAAAGAAGAAAACATAATACCAAGAAAGGGGAGGGGATGTGGGGAGGTGGGGGGAAAGGGGGAAGAGAGGGAAAGAAGTGCGAAGGAATGAAAGGGAGAAGAGGAACAAGAAACTGCTGTTTCTGCGGTCATCCTGTGTCTCAGCCTCCATACCGGGCACTTCACCACCTTTTTTTCATCTAATACTCATGACTGTAAATTATAGTTTGTGTTACCCTGATGTGCAGAAGGATGAACTAAATTGTTCAGCTGGTAAATGAAGGATCCAGAAGCCAGTCTGACTGCCCAGCCCTGTTCTTCCTGCCACCCTGTGCACGGCCACAGTGGGAGAGAAGACATGTGGAGGTGCTGATGGAGAAGAGTGGGTGATGGGCTTGGCATGCCCGGCCAGCAGGAAAATGAGCTGGAGGGGAGACCACCTGGTCACCAGCTGGGAGACATTCCCATGTCCTCGGGCTCCTTAGCTAGCAGACCCAGTGCTGTCTCTAAAGCTCTCCTGTATCCTCAATGGTCCTTAAGTCCCAGTTGAGATCCCCCAGTCATGTTCCCTTAAACCAGAAGGCTGGGCAATCTCTATATCCTTTCTCATTTGATGATCCTATGATTATCTTATTAGAGAACTATTGTTTTTCAGGGTACCAGATGCCCAGTTTCATCTCACAAATAATAAGTTCAGTTTCAAATCTGACAAATGTGGGGCTCACAGAAAGAAGTGGTTGTAACAACTAGGGGAACAGGGGCCTTTTAATGAGAGAGGAACAGAGATGCCCACATCAACACAGACACACAGACACAGATAGGCAAGAACAGAGAGTCTTAGAGAAAGAGACAGAGGCAGGATACCAAGCGTGGAGGACAGCGCATAGAGACCCAGGGAAGCCGACAGAGGGCCATAGACAACAGATTCAGATTCGCTCAGGGGGAGTGAGAGTGACGCCTGAGCAGAGACACCCAGCAGCTGGCAGAACACAAGAGGCACAGAGTAGTGGCGGGACAGGCAAGGGGGCAGGAGAGGGGAAGGAAGGTGGTGGCTTCCAAGGGGATTTGTCCATCCATACCACGCGGGAGGGTTGGCCACCTTGGTGCTGCAATTCCAGAAAAGTGTCCAGTTCCTCTTGGCTCTGCAGTAATAGAGCCTCTTGGGGGCCCACGCATCCTGATGCCTGCCGTTTGCTCCTGAAACACACATTGCCACCACTGCCCTCTGTATCCAGTGGCCAGTAAAGGGCACCAGGGAGGAACACCGCCTCAGCCCAGCCCTGCTGCTGGTCCCAGCCCAGCCCTTCCTGTTGCCCAGTCCCAAACTGGCCTCCCTTTGGGGCTCTCCTTTGGCAAAGCTGTGGAGCGGGCTGCAGGCAAGGGTGGCCCCTGCTGGTCAGAGGGCAGTACTGCCCTCCAGAAGGAAGCCCGGTCCAAGGGGAGGCAAAGGGCAAGATGGATTCTCACTTTTTGCCTGGTTTCTGATGCCAGCCTTTGCCCCTACTCAGCTAAATGGTAGGCCCAGGACTCCCTTACCTCTCTACAGAGGGGACATTTAGTGCCTGATAGTGAAAGGTGACACTTGGCAGGCCCTGAGATACAGTTGGCACCACATAGTGGGTACACAGGGCATCTCTACCTTTGACCAGCTGCTCCTAGGAAGGTGCCATGAGCCCTAGGGGCAAGGCTTCTCACCTGAGTTCCCACCCAACCCATTCAGGGGCAAGGTGCAGGGTTGCCTCTCCCCTCCCTGAGCCCAGCCAGCCCTGCCAGGAGCTAGAGGAGGTTGGTGTACTCACCAGAGCTAAGGGCATCTGTCGTAGGGGACCACTGTCAAAGCAGAGAGAGACAGTGCCCTTTCATGGCTAGCAGGCCCTCATAATGACCACTCATACTGAACTCTTCACGCTGACCCCAGGGCCTTCTCTTTTTGACTTCCTCTGTGTTTGGGGAAGTGGTCAGGGATTTTCCAGGAGATGGGGAAGAAATGGGTCTCTCTCTTCCCTCTGCCAATCATAGGCAGACCTCCGAGCAAGGGTAGCTACTCCCCCATGGCTGGGCAGTGCTCTGCTCTCCAGACATCTTGGCGCTGCCTCGGCCTGGAGCCATCAGGTAGGGAGCAAACTGGGAAAGGGGTGGGTTCAATGCCCGAGCCCTGGGAACACCTCTGTCAAGAAACCTCCTGAAGTTCTCTGGGCCTCAGTTTCCTCATCTGTAAGATGAGACTGGGCCATATGACCCCCAATCGGGAGCTGGCCCGACATTATTGTGTAATTCTGTGAAAACCAAAGTAGGAGGTGGAGGCGGTCAGACCCAGATGTCCTGCTTCTCATCTGACTCTAACTCCCCCACTCTATTTCCCACCCCCACCTGCCCTTGAGACCAGGGAGAGAGGAGGAGCTGGGATCACTAGGGAGAGTCACATTTCCAGGGGCAGAGTCCATCCTCCCCAGAAGCCCACAGTGGACCTGGGTTCTGATTCTCCATGGAAGGAATGAGAGGCCCAGGCCTCTTCAACTCCTATCATTCCTTTCCAACCACTTTCTTCTAGGTCTAGAACTTGAAAGAAAGGGGGACAGGCAGTCCCCTGGGGGTTTACCTGCTCAGTGGATCCTGGAGCTCCCTACCTGGCCCCCAGCTATGTCTTTTGAATGGGTCGTAGGTATGGTTATGGGCACGGAAAGCCCCGGACCTTCGGAGGGGCACAGCATGGGAGCCATCTCCCTCCTTCCTTTTCCCCTCCTCCTCTTCTTCCTCCAGCTGCGATCTGGTCTCAACCACAGACAGGCAGCGGCGAGTGTATCCGTGGGGCACAGGGTCTCCACCTGCGAGGAACACCTCTGGGATGTCTCTGTTCATGGGAGGCACGCGCAGGCCAGTCTGAGTCAAGAAGACAGAGAAGGGTAAATTCTAGAACTCTGGAACCCTGAAAAAAGAAAAGTGTCATAGTCAGCCAGGCCTAGAGCATCTAGTCACCCTTCCTTTCCTGGGGCACAGAACTGGAGAATGGCTGGCTCGAGATCACACCAGGAATTAACTGCAGAGCCAAGTCTAGAACTTGGGTTTTCTGACTCCCAGTCTAGTGTTCTTTCCAATGCAACCACTCACTGTTATTCACTCATTCACTCAGTATTATTCCAATTACTGAGCACCTTCATGGTGGAAAACCAAGCCAAGTCAAGAGAAAAAGATATTGTTCCTGTTTCGAGGAACTCAGTCTAGTGAGCGTGTACGCGTGTGTGTGCACATGGACAAAAGCACAGATCACAAATGACTAACTAGCCAGAGAATGACAAATGCCCCAGGAGAAGTTTCAATAAAAGGCTTTGTGTTGTCGCAGGAATGGGTGCATATAACCAGTTGGAGGACTTTAACAGGGACACAGAAGGAAGTAAATAGTCTTGGAGATGGGCCTGAAGGAGTGGAGTGGATAGGATTTGGCTAAATTTAGAGAGGGAAGGAGTTTAGGCAGATAATGCAGGTGGGAGAGAAGATTCATGAGTGGAAGTATTATGGTCTCTTCCTTCTAAGACTTCCATCATAGGAGAATAAGAGAGCCATTGTGACCTCTACCTGTGGTGCAGAGCGAAGGGCTCTAGCATCAAAATTCCTTCTCTCTCTCCCAAGTGGGTCTGGTTCTCACTGCCCAACACTCCTGGCTGCCATCAGGGCTTGCCTGGGTGTGTCTCAGAGTTAAGAACCCTCAGGAATTCTTAAGCTGAAAATGATAAGCCCCATTCCAGAAAGAAGTACCAAATACCAGAGTACCATGGTGGTGGAGGGGCAGAAGGGAAATCACGGGTACTGCATACCTCTGTCCACCTCACTCGTAGGTCCCGTCTCTGTAGACCTTCTGCTAGAATGAGTCTCCCAGGCTCCCCTTCTCCAGGACCACCCCCAGCTACTGGGATGTTGGGAGTACCCAGCATGACCGGAAGCAGTGAGTCAGAATCCTCCTCCTCCCAGGCTTTCTGGGAGGGTGTCAAGCCTTCCCCAAGTTATCTTACTTCCTCGCACACCCAAAGTCCAGATAGTTGGAAATTTGTTCCTTCAAACTGCTTTTCCCTCTCTCACTGCAACCTGTGCACTGCCCCCTCCCACCCGGGACCACGGAGAAGGAGCTTGTGCCTGTGAGGGACCGCAGGCCAGTGTACTTCAGGGAAGGAGGAAATGCGTGCTCAGATGTCTGCAGAGGGCGTTCTGCTGCCCTGCTGGGGGGACTAAGGACAGGAGAGGAGAGGCCTAAGAAACTGGTGCAGGCCCTTTGCCCACACTCATTACGTCTGGAAGCCACATAGTGGGGACCCCTCAGCCAGCCACTGGAGAAACGGACTGAGGGCCATTTGATGTGCTGGCTATAAATGGAATGGGCAGGCCTGCAGGGAGCAGGACAGAGCCTGAGGGCCAGAGCATGGTTCCTGCCACCCAGTGGTCTCCAACGCTGGGACTTGGGGGCAGGGAGAAGGGGACTGACAAAGAGTATTGTGAGAAGCTGGAAGGAGAAAAGAGTAGGAGCTGGGGGTGCTCATGAGGAAAAGAGGAACTGGGGCTGGGAACAGGACGGGAACTAAGGGGCACGGTAAGTATCTTAGGTCTGGCACTCAGTGACCTCACAAAAGAGGAAAAATGACTTGAGCTACACCCCTGGTACCTGCTGCTATCTGCTATTCCTGCCCAGTTCTGTCTGCAGAGCTGGATTTGACAAGATGAATGAAATGCAGTGAACTGAAGCCCCTTCCTTTTGATCCATCCTGGAGATGCCACCTGCTGGAGATGGTACCCTGCTACCCTGGCTGTGTGGACGACCTCTCTGATCCTGACAACTCTACATCCTCCAGCTCAGACCAGCTGCAAGCTGACATCTTCTCAAACATCTGCCCCTTTTCTAGCATCTTTGTCTCTGCCCTCTGTGCAAATGGAACCCATGGGGCTTCTTCTCCCTCAATCTTCATTCCATTTCTCAGAACATTTTTTCCTGTTTTCTAAACTCCACCCCACCATGCTATAACATCAATACTTTTGATTCTATCCTTCAAAAGATGAAGTTTAGCAAGGCTTCCCTGACCCCCTCCCAGAGATATTCCCTCTTTCACGTTCTGAAACACAAGCTGAGGTGCATGGTCAGGTTTTCTTCCTTGCTGCTCCTTCCATTAGCTCTCTGCCAGCCCCCACCCATCTTCCCCAAACCTCCTGAGCTCAGGAAATGGTGCAGGGGAGTGGCCAGGGCTGGGTCTCACACAATGGTTTTATTTAGCTCCCAAATGAGATCACATCATGTCATATCACTGCTTCCACTGAGCAGAGGGATAGGAGATTCTGAAATAGGTCTGGGATCAGACTCTGCTTGAGATGGGGGCAGAGGAGGAAAGCAAGAAGGGGCTCTAAGAAGTTATTTCACTTATCTTCCTGCCTCTGGATCGGATGGTTTCCCCACCAACACAGACCATCAGATTCTCCTGCCCCCTCCTCTGAGTGTGTAACTTCCAGGGAGATTGCACTAGTCATCAGGGATTTGTAGACACTCTACTCAGTGCTGAGATGGGAGGCATATCCTATTTTATTCAAAACTCGGAGTGGCTTTGAAGTCTGTCAGATTTGTTAGCTCTGCCCCCTTCATAAGCCACATGACCTTGGGAGCTTGTTTAATGTCTTTGAGCTTCAAGATCATCTGTAAAATGGGAATGATAAGCCTTGTAAGGATGTTAGATATGACGATGTTGAGAGATTTAATGACAACATACGAAATGCAACTAACATTGTGTGGCACATATTAGGTACTTAATAAATGCTATTCTTGTCGTTTATTATTTAGAGCAGCAGGGCCTAAGAAATGGAGAGCAGGAGGGAATGGAAGGCCCAGACAGAAACAGAAATAGGCATTATATGATGGCTACCCCACTGTTCTCTCTTAAAAGAGAGAGAGAGAGGGAGAGAATAAGTAACCCATGCTGACACTAACACAGCTGTGATGGGGACTAATTATCATAAACAGCTTCTGACATAGAGGAGAATGCACGTGACCCGAGCAAGAAGGACCAGTGAAACATGGCTTTTCTGTCCCTTGGAGCCCTGATGAACCCTGACAAAGGTGACCTCTTCAAAGAGAAGGTAGGGAACAGGGTGGCCTCTGGTAGTTTAAAGCAGGGGTTGGCAAACTATAGCCTATGGGCCAAATCTGTCCTATTGTTTTTAAATGGTTGAAAAAATCATAAGAACACTACTTTGTGACACAAAAACTTATATGAAATTCAAATTTCAGCGTTCATAAATAGTTTCCTTGGAACACAGCCATGCTCATCCATTTACATATGGTCTAGGGCAGTTTTTTGCATCACGACAGCAAAATCAGTAGTTGCGACAGAGACCATATGGCTCGCAAAGCCTGAAATATTTATCATCTGGGTTTTTACAGGAAAAGTTTGCAGACTCTGATTTAGAGCCCCCAAATCTCAGGAAGGAGGACGAAGAGATAAAGTGAGACACTGAGGGGCACTGGATGCCAGCCAGGCATTCTGCCACGTGCTTGGGGAGCAGGGCCTTTGAGGACCCCCCACAAACCCATTTCCTAAACAGCATCCGAAGCCCACAGGAGGAAGAGAGTTAACGCATAAAGAGTGCTTCCATCGTGGGTGGGCTCTTCACATCCACTTGGTGAAATACGTTCTTTCACGGATGGAGAAAAGGCAGCACAGAGAGGTAGAAGGACTTGTTCAAGGTCACAGGAGGTGGAGCTGAGTTCTCAAAGCAGATCCATCCCACCATAGAGCCAGAGTTCTTTTCTGAAACTAAAAGACAAGCTCTCCAAGACGGTGAGTGGCTGGCTGGCTTTGGAAGAAATCTGGCATTATTGTTACTCACCCCCACCTCCCATGCCCCTCTCCTCCCAGCCAAAGAAAGGAAGCAGCTTCTAAAAGAAATTAGACGTGGGCTCCAAAGAAGTTAAATTTGTCCTTTCTACTCCCTGTTATCTCAGAAATCTGAATGAGGTGATGGGGGCAGGCAGGGCTCTGCTTATGCATGTTGCCGGTAAACACTGGGGGTGGGCACTGCAGCCACACGACCCCGTGCGGTGGACTGCAAGCAGTGCTGGCGGGCCCTTCCGCAGCCTGGGGGGCTTTCTGGGTCTGGCTCTGGGGTCCCAAGTCTCCTGAAGGGGGGCAGTAATAGGGAAAACCCAAAGAACCAGAAAATAAAGAATGGGAAGGAAGGAAGAGGCCAGATGGCACCGTCTACTGGCTTCTCCTCCTTGTCTCCTAGCCCTGGGGGGACAGGATCATGGAAAACCCTTTGATGGTTCAAAATTTAACCCACCTGCTTCTTCTCCCATGGAAAATAAACCATTAACCCAACAGTGTTCTGCAGAGAGGACTAAAGCAGGACTTCTCTTAGCCTCCGATACAGAAGGCCCTAGCCATCAGTTTCTTCCCAGCCCTGCTCCCTAGACACCCCATTCTGTGGCCGGTCATAGCACCCAAATCTCTAATACCTCCCCACCTCACCTGACTTGGCTGCATGGTGCTCTATTTCTCAGTGTGAGACACATGAGATTTTGCTATATGCTGAACACTGGTGTCCTGGAACTCACCTTCTCTGACTCTCCTGTCAAGTGCACGATGTAGTATCACAATTCCAAAAATCAAAGGAAAGGCAAGGGGTATATATACAGGATCCATTCATTCAGCAAACATTCTTTTAGCACCTATCAGGTATTGGGCACGGAGAAGGGGACTCACAAGGGTCTATGCACAAATACAGTGGTAGGGCAGGGGTACCATCCCTCAGTGGGACAGGGACAAGTACAGGCAAGAGCCTCTGCCCAAATCAGCTTCAGGCTGACTCTTGAGTAGCACCCACCTGCCTCTGGAGCTCCTGGGGCAGAGTTATCAATTTTATTGTTAGTACTTAACTCTTAACTCCAGAGGTTCAAAGCTAGAGAGTCAGGCATCCCCAGCCCCTTAACCTAACATCTCCTTCTACTAAATCAGCGAAATAGGCATCTCAACACCCACCCTAAATCACCTCCACCTATTTGATATCTGAGGCTTATGAATCAGTCAGGAATTTTGCTCCTTTGGGCTTCCAAGCATGACCACCTTCTCTTTTTTTTAAAAAACTGGTTTGCAGACTGAACTTAGGGACCCCAACCTCTTCGCTTCTCCTGAGCCTGTATGCTTATTCTACAAGGGGCTTGTTGGGATCCAGAATAGCCCCTGACATGTGGCAACTAGGGAAGAGAGGGGCAAAGCCAATCAGCCCTCTTCTACCTCCTGCCAGTTTCTTGGCATGCACTCTGGGTGCTGTGCCAGAGGGTGGGGCAAGAGAGGGTCTGAGGTTCAGAGAGACACACCTGAGAAGACTTTGGCCACTGTGTCCCAGGGAATTAACCCATCAGACCTCAGGGGACAGCTAAAGGAAGTGGGCAAAGTAGGACCCCTGAACTGATGGCTAAGGTAATATGGCATCTGGGAGTCCCTGGCTGTCAGGCTTGAGTTGGTGGTCCTTTCAATCTCACAATTAATGTCCAAGGATAAAGGGAACAATGTCAGGCACTAGAGGAAGGGGCCCTGGATAAATTAGGATCTCTAGGTTTTAAAATCACAGAACCATCCTTCCTGTCCATAACTCATAAGAAAAAGAGACCAAAACAACCCAAAATGGACTTCCGTGTCTGAACTTGAATCTGGCCCTCAGTCCTATAATTTATCTCTTAACTGACAAGCGTTAGTTATTTAAATTCTCTACACTTCATCTTTACTGGAGTGATGTCAAGCCCATAAAACTGTGAGGATTAAGAACATATATAAAGGATTTAGCATCACTTGTCACACAACTAGTGTTAATTTTAACTGTTGGCCATTATTGTGATTCCCTATTCACACACACACACACCACACAGTGCTCCCTAATAAAAAATGGAAGCTGAAAGCAGGAGGCTGGTGGAGAAACTATGAATTGTTCTGCCTTCCTGGAGTGCTGAGGGGTTCTGGAAGATCTCTGCTTCCAGCGGAATGGCCATTCATGGGGTAGGAGCCCAGGGAAGAGGGAAACTCACCAGGCCTGGGAGATACACCGAAGATGGGGGACCTGTCCCTGCCCTCAGCGGGTGACTTCAATATAGCAAAAAGTCCTGCTTCAGGTAGCCCCTCCAAGAATCCAGTCCAGCACCTTAGTGGAGGTGTCTTTTAGTCCTTTTAAAGGAACTGCTCATGATCCAGAAGTTTGCATAAGAGACGGGGGACTCATTCCAGTCCAGACCAGCTGCCTCTTCAACTACCCTAGCCCTTCCCTTCCCCGCCCTACTTCAAACATCCTAGACAGTGCAGGGCCCAGGCCTTTAACCCCTTGGGCGCCATTGCTGGGCCGGAGGATCCCGGGGTCCCCCGGTCCTCAGCATTTCCTGAACAAATGGCAGCCACTGGATTCAGGCTCCTGGGGAAACAGGTTCAGGAAGCCAACCTGGGCTCACTCTGCGGGGAGAGTATGTGAGAACCTGACATTCCAGGGAAACCCCCCCCTCCATCCAGAGAGGGTACTGTAGATGTGAGGAAGGGAGGAAGAGGACCTCTCTGGGAAAGGCCCCTAGCTGGAAATCTACTTAACAGCAAGGTCCTACTGGGGTCAGGCAGGCCCTTTGCCCTCTCTCAAACTGGGCTTCAAAATTGCTTGTCGGTCCCTTTAAGAGGCAGGTTACAGAACGGGGAGGAGGAAAGACTATATTTTCTGTGATGAAAGTACAGGGAGGGGTGATTACAAGGGCAGCTACAGCTGAGGGCCTGGAACAGGGTGACCAGAAGCCCAGCATTCAGGACTCCTGGCTTGTTGTGGATACGGGCACAGGCTGCCTGAGCAGGGCCCCACCCCTCCCTGATAACAGCTCCTGGGGGCGCTGACTCACCCTTACTGCTTCCCTGAGGCAGAGGACAGTGTGGACAGACACTGGACCTCCTGAGTAACGGGGAGGACTCCTCCCAGAAGGGCCCTGTGGTCTAGTGGAAAGGCCATATGGGAGCAGGAAGGCCTTGGCTGGCTCTGCTCTGCCAACTCACTAGTTATGGGGCCTTGGAGAAATTACCTGCTAGCCTGTTTCCTCATCTGTAAAACGGGGATGTTAAAGGAGGTATGTGTAAACAGTGGAACATAAATGTCAGCCCAGAGTAGTTAATAAATATGCTAGCTGCCACTTGCTGTGTGGCCTTGGCTAAGGTATCAAATGCGTATTAAATGAGATGATCCGTGGTCTGTCGTTGCTCTAAAACTCTTACGCTAGGTGAGAGGAAGGTGGCAGCCGCGGCAGACATGGGAACTGTGTGCCCTTTCCTACCTGGCCGGGCTCCAACCACAGGATGAGTGACAGTGGCCGTTCTCACTTTGGAAGAACCCAGGAGCAACACCTGCCTCATTTTGCTGGCGCAGTGCCCCCAGAAATGCTCTAATGAAACAGTCTTGTGATCATCCAGATGCAGACGCAGGATCTGAGACAGGGTGTGATTGCCCTGAGGTCGCATAGCCAGGGAGTGGCGGAGTTGGGGAAAGGACCCAGCGCTGCCTCTGCTGTGGCCAGGGCTGCTTCCAGCACGCTGAGCTGATCTCAGGGGATGACGCCTTGGTAACTTCCCATCCTACCACCAAGCTGCTGTATTACTCCAGCTTCTCATAAACTCTTATTCCCATGGACTTTCTTCGGTAAGAGTTGCAAGTAGGGGAAGAGGGTGGAAATCTAGGTAGTTGGTTCCTCCTGGCACCAGGGCTGGGTGTGTGGGTGGGCAGGTGCCAGTTGAAAGTTTGGACGATGTAGAGGGATAGCAGGCTGGTTTCCAAGATGATGAGGATCTGGTACATGTTGACAGCGGGGTTACTATCTGTTCTGCCTTTTGGGGAGGAGCCCCTCAGTTTTGGAAGCTGATCTCTAGGACAGATACAGATAGGACCAGCGCTTGCCCTCTCTCCTGCAGACCTGCAGACAATCTCGAGATCGGGGTCACCCCTGCCTAGGGTGGCTTGCATTAGAGCAGAGACGTGCTGTCCACTGCTCATCCTCCCATTAAATTACCCCAGGACGTTAAGATGGCTCAACTCTAAAGCCAATGATTCCAGCTAAGTTTTTCTGTCTAGATATTAGAGCCTCTTATATTCTCCAATTCCACTACTTGAAGGAGGCTCAAATTCCATCCTGACTCTAAGGAAGCCGAGCTCTCCAGAGACGAAGTATCTGGCTTTGGCCTCAGTGCTTCTCCTGTCATGTCAGGCCTGGGTTCCCCCCAGTCTCCTTCTTCATGACAAGGGCCAGGACACAAAGTGCAGAGCTCTGCAAGGCAAAGTACAGACTGCCCCAGCTTTTGGGAAAGATGTGCCTCCCAGAGTTCAGACTGAGGAAGAAATCTCACATCACCTTGCAGGTCAGGAAGCATATCCTGTCCTCTAAACCAGAACTCCTCCTCCTATAGGCAAACTCGTCATTCTGTTTTCAGTGGTGACTATGCAGAGGGAGATCATGTGTTCCCCCCTCCAAAGACTAACACGTCATAGCCCTAGCGAGCCAGAGGATACTCGCCACGCCAGCTCCCTTTTCCCTCCCTGCACTTGTTCTAAACCCCAAACTTCTGCCCCAGTACTTCCCCCCATTCTCCTGAGTCAGTCCCAGGTCTCCACCAGGAACACAATGAACGAAGGCAAATATATCCTCCTCGCCCTCTGACCTGGCCAGTCCTGGGGTATCCGAGCTGCAGCCCCTGAAAGAGGGATGTGAGCTGGTGGAGGGCTACTCCATTTGCAGCCTCCCGTTGCCTCCATGTCCTTTTCATCCTTCCTGGGGCCCAGAGGCTCTGGCTGCTGGGCTAAGGAAAGGTTAACTGGTTGGGCAGCATCCCCCACCCCAACAGAATTTAAACTGGGAAACTTGGTGGCAGGAACAAAGCGGGTGTTTGTTGGGTTTCCCTCCTGCCTGGGTGGCCATTCTCAGACCACGGCATTCCTGGGTTGGACAGAGTCAGCTCAGAGTGGCTTCTCTCCACTGCTGCAGCAGCAGAAACCACTGCCTTGCCATAGGCCGTGAGCAGGGCACAACGAGGGCATCCAGGCGTTTCTGCCTGGCCGGAGTGCAAGGCAGAGGCATTAAAAATAAACTCAAGCTGTTGACACCACAATGTTGCTCATATGAAACCTTTGTAAGATTGTGTATCAATGATACCTTAATTAAGAAAAAATTAAATTATAAATAAATAAAATAAATTCAAGCTTAAGGAAAGCCAGTTCTTAAACAAAGGAAGGGCTAGAACCAGGCATAGCAGAGCTTTTCAGGAAGTCAATAAATAAACCAGATCAGAATGTTTCCTGGGACATGGGAACGGCTGCTGATCTGAAGACCGTCTTTCCACATCCCATGTCCTCTCACTGTGGACAAGAGCGAACAGGCAAGGGAGGCTCAGGGGAACAGGTGGTGACTGGTGAGAACAGAAAGGGACATGAGGGATGGTAGCAAAAGGGGGTTAAGTATCTGTGGGAACAGGGCCCTCAACCCCTACGGCAAGGAGGTGAGAACTCAGGAGCTGGGGTGCTCAGGGCCTGAGCTCCAAAAGCAGCATGAGCCCACCCAGGTGATGGGAAAACGGACCAGTGAGTGTGGCACTAATTTTATTAGAAAATCCCATTTGGTAAGCACTTCCCTAACCCAGAACAGAGACTAGATAGCCTCCAAGAGGCCCACAGCTTTCATTTTACCTTCTACCCTCTTCTGAGGGGAGGGCAGGGGCTGAGGGGGTTGTCAGGCAGTCTCTGAATGCCCCTTCCTGGACCTCTGGGAGAGTTCACGTTAGCAGGCTATGCCATGGCACCTCAGTGGCACACCAGAGGGCCCTCTAGGCTCAAGGCTGCTGCTGACGGCATTCCTGTTTGTATGTCTCTCATGGCCTCCTGGGCCTGGTCCTCTACACTGGGTCAGAGCAGGGCAGGACCAAGGAGAAGGTGGCCAAGGGTGAAGAGATTGCATTTGAGACACCCTTTGGAGTCTGGAAAGCACCTGGATTTCTTGGGAAGGGCGGCTGTGGAAGCCCTGCTCAGTTCTTCTTGGTTCTGGGCGTGTCATATTTCCTCTTGCTGGAGTACCACAGCAGCAGGGGGATGCCGATGGAGGGAAGGGTCATGACCCCAAAGGCGGCCCAGTCCAGCTGTGGAAGACAACAAGGCCCTGCTTAGCGGTCTGGATTCGGGCACAGGGGAGGATCAGGAAGGAAGAAGTCCAATGAGAAAGGGGCAGGCCAGCCCACATTTTCAGCAGAACCTAGGTGGGAAGGTTCCTCTCTGACCACTCCTGATACGGAATGGCTCTCTAAAAGACCAACCTATCTCGCAAGCTGTGAAGCCAAAGGCTCACCTGACCCAAGCCAGACTGGGAGAGAAGTTTCTCTCTTCCAGCCAGTCTTTGAGGAGGAGATGCCCAGATCTAGCCCTGACAGTCAAGCCTCCTGTGACCTAACCCCTCTGGTCCCCTCATTCCTCTGCCTCACACTCTGCCCTCCGACCTTGCTAAACTTCTTGTACTTCCTGGACTACACTTCATTTTTTCTCACTTCCGAGCCACTCCCTCTGCCTAGTGTGCCTGCCTCTCCTTACCTCCTCTTTGACTGGTTAAACTTCACCTCCTCCAGAAAGCCCTCCGTGACTCTCAAAGACCACGTTAGCTGGTCCTGCTGCATGCCCCCCAGCACCTTGTGTAGGACCTCTTAGCACTTTCCCCCACTGCCTTTTGCTCTGGGTCCTCTATAAGCTCCTAAGATCTTTAATGGAAGGGACTGTGTCTCATTGACCATTGTTTTCCCAAAGCAAAGCACAGAACTGAGCACAAAACTGGGAACTTCATAATTATTCACCAAATGGATGAATAAATGAATTTCCTCATTTAGTGCTTTAGGCACATCTTCAAAAACGTCTCTCTTAGACTGGACCACAGCAAAGTTCCCACTGAATCTTCCAGATTCTCTACAACTATTTTGAATCCAGGCAGATACTCTTTTAAACCTCAAAATAGACTCAGGACTCAAAGACAGGGCTCTACTCGAGGCTGAGTAGAGAAAAAGGGCAGCTTTTTGATTCTGGCAATTGTGAGTTCACTGCCAAAAATCTCTAATAATGGGTAAGTCAAGGTATTTGATGGCTGTCTGATGGTATCGGACACCAAAAAACCAGTATGACAAGGACCAACTACACAAATATCCTGGGACCCAGAACCAAAAGGGTGTTCTCATCCCAGGGGAACAGCGAGAGAACACAGCAAAGCTTACAAAGTGGGGGGAGAATCTTCTATCAAACTCCCGCTGAGCCAGGATTCCTCCCTGTCCAGGTGCACTGGTAAAGCCAATCTGAAAAGAAGAAAAGGGCATTAAGGCGAGTCTCCAATCCTTCCTCTTCTGAGACAGGGCAGTCCCAGCCAATCCAGTTCTAAGCAGCAGAATCTTAGTTCCCCAAGGCCTAAGAGAGCTTCCAGATGAGGAAAAGCTTTTGAACTAGTCTGAGTTGATGATTCTACGCGTTGTGAAGAGGAGTAAATTAGGAGCCAGGAGGCCTAAGAAACACAGGATGAGTATTTAGCAAACAAGGCAGGCCAGGTATGTGCCTGAAATTAAAATCAAGCCCTTCTATCATAGCCTCAGACCCTGGAAAGAGTTGCTCACCACCACTGGCTCTTCTGCAGGGCCAGGCGTGCAATGGAATGACATGCCCTTTGTAATCATTTCCCTGATCCTCAAGTGGAAATACTTTTCTGCACCTCACAAATTGACATGAGGCACAAAAGAAATCACGAGGAAGATTCTGAAAAGTATAAAAATCCTACCTAAATGTACATTACTCGGGGAGGGGAGTGGGGGTGCTCAGTCCGGCCCACATTCCTTTGTCTTGAAGTGGAGGCCAAGTGTTTGGAGCACACTGCACACAACTTTGTTCTAAAGTGGCAGCGGAGCCTTTGATTTTTGTGTTTTTTAACCTATCAAGTACCAGGGAGAGGCAAAGAATCCTACAGTTGGTTCTGAAAACAGATATGACACAAGATGTGAAAATATAACTGGGATTCTAAGAATAAGGTTCCATGTGGTTTATAAATAACAGAAAATTCAGAAAGTGCAATGACTGTTAGAGAATCTTAGATTTCTTTTAGTTCTATGGTTGGCTCTGTTCAGTCCCCTCCCTACTGTGCACTCACTAAGTAGCCTACAGCCCACTTGTATGGTCCTGTCAGAGGCCTTTATAAATTCATGACCCAAGCTTTTTGAGGGCTGGGACAGTGTCTTAATCTTCTTGCTCTTCACTAGAGTCTAGCACACTGCAGGGGCTCAATCAATGTCTGCTGACCTTTACACCAGCCAATCAAAAGACTGTTTACTACTGAGTTTCTATCAGTAATAGAAAACAGAAATCTAAGACAGAGTCCCCGGCCTCAAGTTTATAATAATCTTGGAGGTGAGGTGAGGGATAGACCTACACATAAGAAAAAGAACTACTGAAGACAGTAAATAACTAAATATTCAAGGGACATAGACTGTAAGAGCTATAAAAGTTTGGATGCAGTGAATGTTTATTGAAAGAATGAGGAGGAAAGAGCAAACGTAAAAGCAGAAAACAGAAACAAGGAGATGCAGCTCAAAGGTGGGGCTTGAGACGGGGAGGAGCGTACTCCACACACAGAACAGAGGCCAAGTGGAAAGAATAGGCCCTGCGAGAGGAGGGAGAAGCCTGGCCTCATCAGGATGCAGAGTCTTTGAGGAGAGTGGGAGAGAAAGCTGGAGAGGCAGAGAATAGCTAGATACCCAAGGGCATGTGAGGAGTGGCAGAAAAGCCTGACCTTGATGTGATAAGCAGGAGCGTACTAAGGAAATACACACAAACAGTGGAGACTGGGTGTCATCTGACAGCAGCAGAGAAGGTGGATTAGAAGGACAAGGATGGCAGAAAACTGGGCAACAAATGACATATTCCAGAGAAGCAGAAGGAATGAAGAGGAAGTGCAGGCTGTGGGACTCTCTACTCCCTCTCCATCCACTTCAACAGCTTTACTCTGGGACCTCACAATTTGAAACATACTTCCTCCCTTAGGACAATATCCTACGTTTCTGGTCCTTCTTATCTTCCTCAGAATCTAGTGGCTGCTTTGGAACTTTTCTGCAAGGTTTTCAAAGGCAGGCAGATCTGAGCCCCATCCAGCCGAGGGTTTGGGCAACTCACCACAACGGGCCCATCCTCCTGGGCCAGGTAAGTAATAGTTGCTGAGGTGAAGTTGAAATAACCAGCCTTGAGAGGGCGCAGGACCACAGTGTGGGAGACGTTGCTAGCGCTGGCCCAAGAGTTAAGAAAGGGAAAGAGAGGAAACTAAAGTTGTAAAAACCTTCCAACTTATAGACTAAGTGCATCATTCACAAGAAGAGTTGCCAACACGCGTGGTGATTTCAGACCTGGGATATACTCTGGAATAAAAAATACAGACTGTTTTTGAAGTCTAAAGTCTGGTATAACATGATGTCTTCCTAGCCAAGTTTGAAGGGGGTCTATGATGTACTCAATATTGAGTTTATCGAGTTGAATTCAGTGTCGAGGTTTTTGAAGTAAACTTTCAAAGCAGCACCTGTTAGGGCTGAAAAATTAGTCACTTCAGCATACAGAAAATTTTTCACTGATGACAACCAAAGGAAGTTCTTGAAAATACAAAACAAAAACAAAAACTACATGAAGAGAATTTTTACCCTCACCAGAAAATCTAAATATAGTTTAATTCATAAGGGGGAAAAAAAAATCTACTTCAGAACACTCAGGAGGTAACTGGTAGATCCACGAGACTCACTGAATAAGAAGAGTCTTTGAAAGGTCACTGGGTCCTCCACACTAACATCCGACCGAATTTCTTTCAAGAGCACCTTTAACATCCTTGCCTGGCCACAAACATCTAAAGCGTCTACATCTTTTCCTGAACTTCAGGAACTAACTTCCTCAGATTTACCCTAAGGCACATACACATAATTTTCACCAGCCTCTCTTACTCCATCTCATCCAGAGAGGTGACAGAAGGATGGCCATGCACACACAGACAGTCTGAAGTGCTGCTGCTGCTTTGCTGACAACATTCCCTCCACCACCAGCCTTTATCACCCACTGTCAAGAGGATACGGGGCGATCCGGTCCCATTTGACATTAAGCATTCCAGAAACAATGCCAAAGTCTTCTGGAGGGAAGGAGTCATCAGATAACTCCACATCTAATGCAGCACTAGGATGGAGGAAATAAAAAAGGTTAGTAAACAATGGGTATAAAATTAAAGCAATCCACAATCAAATCTAACTGCTTGTCCTAAAACGTCAGAACTACAAAAGATAGATATGAGTCATATAGCAACTTGGGTCTGCTGCACTGAAGAATCCAGGTCAAGGACCAGAGTCTATGGCTCAGAAGCAAAAATACTCCAGTATCTAGGAAGGAATAGACCCAAATCCATTTTTTATTCTGTGTGTGTGTATGTGTGTTTAAGGAGGGGAAGAAGAGAAAGATGCATATGAAAGAGAAAATTAAAGGGAATAAAAGTCAAGAAAGGCAACCAAAATGCTTACAGGCTAATGCAAGAAAGGAAGGTGAAACTTTATACCCCTGGGGTAACCAAGGATCATACATTTTCTGCCTTCTCGTCTTCCTCTCCCTGTTTCACCACAGTTCTTGCTTCTTCCCCACTCTGAAACTCTTACAACCCAAAAAAGTGGAAGATGGTTTCTTGTAGCTTAGGTAAGAATGTTCTCCTTTTCCAAAAGTAGGTCCAACAGTATATTCATCCACCAAGATGTCTGTTGCTGGAAGTCTCCCAAAGTTCAATCACTACTGGTCCCTATTCCCAGTTGGGAAATCAAAGAATCCTAAAAAGGGCCCAACCTGTAGTCCAGGCCCTCCCTACCTTGAGCCAACATTGTAGATGTTGTACTGTAAGGTTAGGTCTCGGCCTTCGACGGCATATCTGTTCAGCAGTGATTTAGAGGCCAAAAGCCGGGCTCCTTCCTCTGCTTGAGTGACGGCAAACAGGGCCAACAGCACAAATGCCAGCAACCTCATCTTTGGAGAAAAAAAGCAGAGTGAGCTGTCAACCCAGGCGTTTAAAAATCACCAAAATCTTCCTGATAATCCTCCTTGAAAAGTCTATCAAATCTTTGGATGGTATCAAAGCAGCAACCCTTTTCACAGAGAAGTCTACTGACCACCAGAGCTGACCCATGGGCGAGACTCTCCTAACATCTCTTCCCTGCAGCCCTCAGAAAATCGCTCTAAGCACCAACATATCCAGTGTGCCTTTCCAGTCAGGGGACCGGGATGTTCCCCAACTAGTGGGGCCCTCCGAGAGGGCGCCATGTGGTCAGAAGAGGGCTTTCCTAGGGGCGCCCGATCTCAGATCTGGAGCAGCCTCCTAGCTTTCCCTCACACGAGTCCCCCAAGGCGGCTGCCCTCCCGCCACTCCTCTCCTCCTCCGCCCAGCTCCCCTCGGATCCCACCGCGCACTCGCGGGTCTTCCCCCACGACGCTGTACCCCACTCTCCACCCTTCCCCCGCGATCCTATTCGTCCTCACCCGTGACATCCCTCCTGGTCCCTCCGAGGGCTCAGTCCGCTCTGCCCCCTTCCCCTTTCTTGCCCGGATTACACGTACTCTCGTCTGCACGCCCTTTCCCCTCCCTGCCCTTCCCAAGCTAATCCTTTGGCCTCTGGGTGATGCATGGACACGAGACTCTCCCCTCTCCCGCTCGCACCCTCAGAACCTAAAGACTCACCGTGCGCACCCCAAAAGCTTTTCGGGGGCCACCAGACCGGAAGAGAGCGTCAGCATCCGAAAAACCGGAAATAAGCTCTGGCCGGAAACCTTGGTGCTCCACCCGATACCTTCTGGGAGTTGTAGTTCTTGGCCAAGCCCCATCTTTACCTTTTTAGTGCCCGCCAGCCTAGGCCATCCGAGAGCTCCTAAAACAATCCCGTGTGTGCATCCTCCACGCTTTTCTTATTTGTCCTCTTCAGTGGCTTTTCAAGCTGACTTTCCGTTCCTGTGGCCAGCCCTGATTAGGTGTTTTGCGAAACTGGCCGACCTAGGGATTTGGATCATCTTTCCAGAATGTCTAGTGGAGTGTGTAGCTAGGAATTAGAGAAAAGCTATTTCTTTCAGACTACCCGCATTCATTCTATTCCCAGGCTAGAAACTTAGTCATCCCAATATCCAGTAAGTCTCCAAACCCTGAGCTTTATTTAGAAGCTCTTTGAGGGCCAAACGTAAATCCTTTCTTATCCATTCCTACCAGAACCGCTTTGGTTCATACCCGTTACTACGTGATGTTTTTACTGCAGTAGTCTCCCTATCATAGTTTTTTCCCTGCACTTTTCAATCAGCTGTCAGACAAACTTCCCCAAACAGTATTTTGAGCAGTAGCTTCTAGGTTCAGAGGAGGGACTGTGAAATTAGACAGTCATGGCTTAAATCTCAGTTCTGTCACTGGTTAGGTCACCTGAGGCAAGTGTTACTTCTGTACAGCCTTGATTCCCAAATCTGTAAAATGAGATAAATATAGGACTTTCAAAATGTTAGAGGATCAAGTACCATTATGTACATAAAATTCTTAGCATATTATCTGGCACATGTATGTGTTCAATAAGTGTAACTATCAATATTACTATTATTCTGTATCTCCTTTGTAGCAT
>JAVSCE010002803.1:0-69049 GCA_032199065.1 Smutsia gigantea
TCAAAAGGATTAAAACAGAATATTATTCACAATTTTATGCCAACAAACTAGACAAGTTAGATGAAACAAATTCTTCAGAAGAAATTACAAAAAAATGACTCACCAAGTAATATGGAAACTAAACAAATGAGTATGAATCAAAAACAATGAACTAGTAATGTAAAGTCTTCACACAAAGAGAAGGCCAAGCCCAGCTGGCTTCACTGGTAAATTCTATCAAGCCCAATTTTCTTTTAACGATAAATTTTCCTTGAATGTACTTATTTTTTGTGAGGGGAATTCTTTTTTTTTTGTTTTGGTATTGTTAATGTACAATCACTTGAACAACATTATGGTTACTAGACCCCCTATTATCAAGTCCACATATCCCGCTACAGTCACTGTCCATTAGCATAGTAAGACGCTATAGGATCATTACTTGTCTTCTCTATAAATACTGCCTTTCCTGTGTCCCCCGCCCCTGCATTATGTGTGCTAATTGTAATGTCCCTTTTCCCCCCTTATCCCTCCCTTTCCACCCATTCTCCCCAGTCCATTTCCCTTTCTTAACTATTAGTCCATTCTTGGGTTCTGTGAGTCTGCTGCTGTTTTGTTCCTTCAATTTTTCCTTTGTTCTTATACTCCACAGATGAGTGAAATCATTTGATACTTGTCTTTTCCGCCTGGCTTATTTCACTGAGCATAATACCCTCTAGCTCCATCCATGCTGTTGCAAATGGTAGGATTTGTTTTCTTCTTATGGCTGAATAATATTCCATTGTGTATATGTACCACTTCTTCTTCATCCATTCATCTACTGATGGACACTTAGGTTGCTTCCATTTCTTGGCTATTGTAAATAGTGCTGCAATAAACATAGGGGTGCATCTGTCTTTTTCAAACTGGGCTGCTGCAATCTTGAGGTAAATTCCTAGGAGTGGGATTCCTGGGTCAAATGGTATTTCTATTTTGAGTTTTCTGAGGAGCCTCCATACTGCTTTCCACAATGGTTGAACTAGTTTACATTCCCACCAGCAGTGTAGGAGGGTTCCCCTTTCTCCACATCCTTGCCAACATTTGTTGTTTGTCTTTCGGATGTTGGCCATCCTCACTGGTGTCAGGTGATATCTCATTGTGGTTTTAATTTGCATTTCTCTGATGATTAGCGATATGGAGCATCTTTTCATGTGCCTGTTGGCCATCTCAATTTCTCTTTGGAGAAGTATCTGTTCAGCTCCTCTGCCCATTTTTTAATTGGCTTATTTGCTTTTGGTTTGTTAAGGTGCATGAGCTCTTTATATATTTTCGATGTCAACCCCTTATCGGATATGTCATTTATGAATATTTCTCCCATACTGTAGGATGTCTTTTTGTTCTACTGATGGTGTCCTTTGCTGTACAGAAGCTTTTTAGTTTGATATAGTCCCACTTGTTCATTTTTGCTTTTGTTTCCCTTGCCCGGGGAGATATTTTCATGAAGAAGTTGCTCATGTTTATGACAAAGAGATTTTTGCCTATATTTTTTTCTTACATTCAGGTATTTCATCCATTTTGAGTTTACTTTAGTGTATGGGGTTAGACAGTAATCCGGTTTAATTCTCTTACATGTAGCTGTCCAGTTTTTCCAACACCAGCTGTTGAAGAGGCTGTGATTTCCCCATTGTATATCCATGGCTCCTTTATCGTATATTAATTGACCATATATGCTTGGGTTTATATCTGGGCTCTCTATTCTGTTCCACTGGTCTATGGGTCTGTTCTTTTTTTTTATGCTTTATTTTGGTATCACTAATCTACAATTGCATGTGCAATATTATGGTTATTAAACTACACCCTTCATCAGGTCCCCCCCACCAACCCCATTACAGTCACTGTCCATCAGCGTAGTGAGATGCTATAGAATCACTACTTGTCTTCTCTGAGTTGTACAGCCCTCCCCGTGCCCCCCCAACATTACATCTGGTAATCGTAATGCCCCTTTTTCCCCCTTATCCCTCCCTTCCCACCCATCTTCCCCAGTCCCTTTCCCTTTGGTAACTATTAGTCCGTTCTTGGGTTCTGCGAGTCTGCTGCTGTTTTGTTCCTTCAGTTTTTTTCTTTGTTCTTATATTCCACATATGAGTGAAATCATTTGATACTTGTCTTTTTTGGCTTGGCTTATTTCACTGAGCATAATACCCTCTAGCTCCATCCATGTTGTTGCAAATGGTAGGATTTGTTTTATTCTTATGGCTGAATAATATTCCATTGTGTATATGTACCACACCTTCTTGATCCATTCATCTACTGATGGACACTTAGGTTGCTTCCATTTCTTGGCTATTGTAAATAGTGCTGCAATAAACATAGGGGTGCATCTGTCTTTTTCAAATTAGGTTGCTGCATTCTTAGGGTAAATTCCTAGGAGTAGGATTCCTGGGACAAATGATATTTCTGTTTTGAGTTTTTTGAGGTATGGGTCTGTTCTTGTGCCAGTGCCAAAATGTCCTCATTACTGTGTTTTTGTGGTAGAGCTTGAAGTCAGGGAGCGTAATTGTCCCTGCTTTATACTTCCTTCTCAGATAGCTTTGCCTAATCGGGGTCTTTTGTCATTCCATATGCATTTTAGAACTCTTTGCTTTAGTTCATTGAAGAATGCTGTTGGTATCTTGATAGGGATTGCATTGAATCTGTAGATTGCTTTAGGCAGGAAGGCCATTTTACCAATATTAATTCGTTCTAGCCAAGAGCATTGGATGAATTTCCATTTATTAGTGTCCTCTTTAATTTCTCTTCAAAGTGTCTTGTAGTTTTCAGAGTATAGGTCTTTCACTTCCTTGGTTAGGTTTATTCCTACATATTTTATTCTTTTTGATGCGACTGAATGGAATTGCTTTCCTGATTTCTCTTTCTGCTATTTCACCATTAGTGTATAGGAATGCAACAGATTTCTGTGTATTAATTTTGTATCCCATAACTTTGCTGAATTCAGATAGTAGATCTATTAGTTTTGGAGTGGATTCTTTAGGGTTTTTTTATGTACACTATCATGTCATCTGCAAACAGGGACAGTTTGAGTTCTTCCTTACCAATTTGGATGCCTTTTATTTCTTTGTGCTGTCTGATTGCCATGGCTAGGACCTCCAGAGCTACATTGAATAAAAGTTGGGAGAGTGGGCATCCTTGTCTTGTTCCCAATCTTAAAGGAAAAGGTTCCAGCTTCTCGCTGTTAAGTACAATGTTGGCTGTGGGTTTGTCATATATGGCCTTTATTATGTTGAGGTAGTTGCCCTCTATACCCATTTTGTTGAGAGTTTTTATCATGAATGGATGCTGAATTTTGTCGAATGCTTTTTTGGTATCTATGGAGATGATCATGTGGTTTTTGTCCCTCTTTTTGTTGATGTAGTGGATGATGTTGATGGATTTTCGAATGTTGTACCATCCTTGCATCCCTGGGATGAATCCCACTTGATCAAGATGGATGATCTTTTTGGTGTATTTTGAATTCGGTTTGCTAATATTTTGTTGAGTGTTTTTTCATCTATGTTCATCAAGGATATTGGTCTGTAATTTTCCTGTTTGGTTGGGTCTTTACCTGGTTTTGGAATTAGAGTGATGGTGCTTTCATTGACTGAGTTTGGGAGTACTCCCTCCTCGTGTACTTTTTGGAAAACGTTAAGGAGAATGGGAATTAGGTCTTGACTAAATGTTTGATAAAATTCAGCAGTGAAACCATCTGGTCCAGGCATTTGGTTCTTAGGTAGTTTTTTGATTACCAATTCTATTTCTTTGCTGATAATTGGTCTAATCAGATTTTCTGTTTTCCTCCTGGGTCAGCCTTGGAAGGTTGTATTTTTCTAGAAAGTTGTCCATTTCTTCTAGATTATCCAGTTTGTTACCATATAATTTTCATAGTATTCTCTCATAATTCTTTGTATTTCTGTGGTGTCCGTAGTGATTTTTCCTTTTTCATTTCTGATTCTGTTTATGTGCATAGACTCTCTTTTTCTCTTGATAAGTCTAGCTGGAGGTTTATCTATTTTGTTTATTTTCCCAGAGAACCAGCTCCTGCTTCATTGATTCTTTCTATTGTTTTATTCTTCTCAATTTTATTTATTTCTGCTTTAATCTTTATTATGTCCCTCCTTCTACTGACTTTGGGCCTCATTTGTTCTTCCTTTTCTTGTTTCATTAATTGTGAGTTTAGACTGTTCATTTGGGATTGTTCTTCCTTCCTGAAGTAGGCCTGTATTGCAATATATTTCCCTCTTATCACGGCCTTTGCTTCGTCCCACATATTTTGCAGTGTTGAATTATTGTTGTTTGTCTCCCTATATTGCTTAATCTCTTTTTTATTTGGTGACTGATCCATTTATTATTTAGGAGCGTGTTATTAAGCCTCCATGTGTTTGTGGGCTTTTTTGTTTTCTTTGTTTAGTTTATTTCTAGTTTTATACCTTTGTGTTCTGAGAAGCTGGTTCGTACCATTTCAGTTTTTTTGAATTTACTGAGGTTCTTTTTGTGGCCTAGTATATGATCTATTCTTGAAAATGTGCCATGTGCACTTTAGAAGAATGTGTATCCTGTTGCTTTTGGATGGAGTATTCTGTAGATGTCCATTAGGTCCATCTGTTCTAGTGTGTTGTTTAGTGCCTCTGTCTCTTTGCTTATTTTCTGTCTAGTTGATCTGTCCTTTGAGTGAGTGGTGTGTTGAAGTCTGCTAAAATGAATGCATTGCATTATATTTCCCCCTTTAATTCTGTTAGTATTTGTTTCATATATGTAGGTGATCCTGTGTTGGGTGCATAGGCATTTATAATAGTTATATCCTCTTGTTGGACTGACCCTTTTATCATTATGTAATGCCTTTCTTTGTGTCTTGTGACTTTCTTTGTTTTTAAGTCTATTTTGTCTTATACAAGTACTGCAACTCCTGCTTTTTTCTCCTTATTAGTTGCATGAAATATATTTTTCGATCCCTTTACTTTCAGTCTCTGTATGTCTTTGGGTTTGAAGTGAGTCTCTTGTAGGCAACATATAGATGGGTCTTGTTTTTTTATCCATTCAGTAATTCTGTGTCTTTGATTTGTGCATTCAGACCATTTACATTTAGGGTGATTATCAATAGGTATGTACTTACTGCCATAGCAGGCTTTAGATTTTTGGTTACCAAAGGTTCAAGGGTAATTCCCTTACTAACTAACACTCTAGTTTAACTTACTTTGTATGCTATTACAAACACAACCTAAAGCTTCTTCATTTTCTTCCTCCTCCATTCTTTATATATTAGATATCATATTCTCTACTCTTTGTTTATCCCTTGAGTGACATCTATTTAGCCTTAGGAATACTTCCATCTATAGGAGTCCCTCCAAAATGCACTGTAGTGGTGGTTTGTGGGAGTTAAATTCTCTCAGCTTTTGCTTATCTGAAAATTGTTTAATCCCTCTTTCAAATTTAAATGATAACCTTGTGAGATAGGGTATTCTTGTTTTTTGGGGGCCCTTCTGCTTCATTTCATTAAATATATCATGCTACTCCATTCTGGCCTGTAAGGTTTCTGTTGAGCAGTCTGATGATAGCCTGATGGGTTTTCCTTTGTATGTGATCTTTTTTCTCTCTTTATCTGCTTTTGTAAGTCTGTTTATCCTTGATCTTTGCCATTTTAATTATTATATGTCTTGATGCTCTCTTTCTTGGGAGAGCTGTGCACCTCCATGGCTTGAGAGACTGTCTTCTTCCCCAGATTGGGGGAACTTTTCAGCAATTACGTCCTCAATGACACTTTCTATCCCTTTTCCTCTCTCTTCTTCTGGTACCCCTATAATGTAAATATTGTTCCATTTGGATTGGTCACACAGTTCTCTCAGTATTCTTTCATACTTAGAGATCCTTTTTTCTCTCTGTGCCTTAGCTTCCTTGTATTTCTCTTCCCTAACTTCTATTTGATTTACTGTCTCTTCTACTATGTCTAATCTGCTTTTAAATCCCTCCATTGTATGTTTCATTTCAGATATGGAATTTCTTATTGATTGCATCTCTGACTTAAATTCATTCCTGAGTTCTTCTTTTTTTCTCTCTTTTGTTTTTTATTTTTATTATTATTTATTTATATCATTTATTTTGGTATCATTAATTTACAATTACATGTGCAATATTATGCTTATTAAACTACCCCTTCATCAGGTCCCCCCCACCAACCCCATTACAGTCACTGTCCATCAGCGTAGTGAGATGCTATAGAATCACTACTTGCCTTCTCTGAGTTGTACAGTCCTCCCCATGCCCCCCTAACATTACATCTGCTAATCGTAATGCCCCTTTTTCCCTCTTATCTCTCCCTTCCCACCCATCATCGCCAGTCCCTTTCCCTTTGGTAACTATTAGTCCGTTCTTGGGTTCTGTGAGTCTGCTACTGTTTTGTACCTTCAGTTTTTTTCTTTGTTCTTATACTCCACAGATGAGTGAAATCATTTGATACTTGTCTTTTTTGGCTTGGCTTATTTCACTGAGCATAATACCCTCTAGCTCCATCCATGTTGTTGCAAATGGTAGGATTTGTTTTCTTCTTATGGCTGAATAATATTCCATTGCGTATATATACCACATCTTCTTTATCCATTCATCTACTGATGGACACTTAGGCTGCTTCCATTTCTTGGCTATT
Organism: Smutsia gigantea; assembly: GCA_032199065.1. NCBI lineage: Eukaryota > Metazoa > Chordata > Mammalia > Pholidota > Manidae > Smutsia > Smutsia gigantea. Next base: position 6,629 of record JAVSCE010002803.1, read on the forward strand.
GTAAATAGTGCAGCGATAAACATAGGGGTGCATCTGTCTTTTTCAAACTGGGCTGCTGCATTCTTAGGGTAAATTCCTAGGAGTGGAATTCCTGGGTCAAATGGTATTTCTATTTTGAGTTTTTTGAGGAACCTCCATACTGCTCTCCACAATGGTTGAACTAATTTGCATTCCCACCAGCAGTGTAGGAGGGTACCCTTTTCTCCACATCCTCGCCAACATTTGTTGTTGTTTGTGTTTTGGATGTTGGCCATCCTCACTGGTGTGAGGTGATATCTCATTGTGGTTTTAATCTTCATTTCTCTGATGACCAGTGATGTGGAGCATCTTTTCATGTGCCTTTTGGCCATCTGAATTTCTTCTTTAGAGAAGTGTCTATTCATGTCCTCTGCCCATTTCTTAATTGGATTATTTGCTTTTTGTTTGTTAAGGTCTGTGAGTTCTTTATATATTTTGGATGTCAACCCCTTATCGGATAAGTCATTTATGAATATACTGTAGGATGTCTTTTTATTCTACTGATGGTGTCCTTTGCTGTACAGAAGCTTTTCAGCTTGATATGGTCCCACTTGTTCATTTTTGCTTTTGTTTCCCTTGCCCGGGGAGATATGTTCATGAAAAGTCGCTCATGTTTATGTCCAAGAGATTTTTGCCTATGTTTTTTTCTAAGAGTTTTACGGCTTCATGACTTACATTCAGGTCTTTGATCCACCTTGAGTTTACCTTTGTGTATGGGGTTAGACAGTAGTCCAGTTTGATTCTCTTACATGTAGTTGTCCAGTTTTTCCAACACCGGCTGCTGAAGAGGCTGTCATCTCCCCATTGTATATCCAAGGCTCCTTTATCAGATATTAATTGACTGTATATGTTTGGGTTAATGTTTGGATTTTCTATTCTGTTCCACTGGTCTGTGGGTCTGTTTTTGTGCCAATACCATATTGTCTTGATTATGGTGGCTTTGTAGTAGAGCTTGAAGTAAGGGAGTGTAATTCCCCCTGTTTTATTCCTCCTTCTCAAGATTGCTTTGGCTATTCGGGGTCTTTTGTGGTTCCATATGAATTTTAGAATTATTTGTTCCAGTTCATTGAAGAAAGCTGTTGGTATTTTGATAGGGATTGCGTTGAATCTGTAGATTGCTTTAAGTAGTATAGCTATTTTGACAATATTTATTTTTCCTAGCCAAGAGCATGGGATGCATTTCCGTTTGTTAGTGTCCTCTTTAATTTCTCTTAGGAGTGTCTTGTAGTTTTCAGAGTACAGATCTTTCACTTCCTTCGTTAGGTTTATTCCTAGGTATTTTATTCTTTTTGATGCAATTGTGAATGGAATTGTTTTTCTGATTTCTCTTTCTGTTAGTTCATCGTTAGTGTATATTAAAGCAACAGATTTTTGTGTGTTAATTTTGTATCCTGCCACTTTCCTGAATTCAGATATTAGTTCTAGTAGTTTTGGAGTTGAGTCTTTAGGGTTTTTTATGTACACTATCATGTCATCTGGAAATCCACTCTGTAGATCCATCTGTATGGTTATGACTTTTATTCTGAATTCTTTTTCAGGAAGATTGTGCATTTCCATCCCTTCAGGCTCCCTCTCTGAGGTTGTCTTGTTGATCTTAGTCTGGACGATATTCCTCTCTCTTTTCATGCCTATAGAAGTGGTCGCTGGTAGTTGCCACGTCTGTCAGCTGGGCTCTTTAAGACTTTAAAAAGAAAAAGAAAGAAAGAAAAGAAAGAAAAAGAAAGAACGAAAGAAGGAAAGAAGGAAGGAAAGAAAGAAAGGAAGGAAGGAAGGAAGAAAGAAAGAAAGAAAAAGAAAGAAAGAAAAGAATAAAAGAAAGAGAAGAAAAAACAAAACAAAACAAAAGAACAATAAAAGAAAAACGCCCACTGGGAGTAGATTATGTGGGGATGCTGTAGGTGGCGCTGTTGCTCCACTATTCCACCGCCATGACCGCGCTACTCTGCAGGGCCCTTAATAGCTCTGGCCGGGGTGGGAACCAATGGGAGGCTGTCTATCTCTGTGGGAAGTCTGCATTCAGCCACCCTTTCCCAGTCGCCAGCTAAAGGGTCCAAAACTGTCCAGGACTCCCAGCCTGGGCGATCCGGCTCCTCTGCTGGGCTCCTGTCTCTTTAAGACCACTGAAAAAAGCACGCATTTTTTTTTCCTTCCTGGGAGCCAGCTGCAAAGACCCGGGTGTTTTCCCCACTGGGATCCTGCACCCTCTGTCTCTCCAATCTGCACTACACCATGCAATGTGTGTCAGCCTTCCCGGCGTATATCACTGGGGCTGGTTATTTCACGTGGTGTACTTCCACTCCCTCCCAGCTCTGAATCCTCTCCTCCCGCTTGTGCACTGGGGTGGGGGAATGCTGGGGTCCCGCCGTGTCGCGGCTCCGTATCTTACCTGCCTCGTGGGGTGCCGAGTCCTCTCAGGTATAGCTGCAGGCTATGTGCTGTCCTGTATCTTCTGGTCTCTTTTTTAGGAATAATTGTACTTGTTGTATTTTCATAAATACATATGATTTTGGGAGGAGATTTCTGCCGCCCTGCTCATGTTGCCATCTTCCCGGACATCCGTTCCTGAGTTCTTGAATATTTTTCTGTACCTCCATAAGCATGTTTATAGTTTTTATTTTGAACTCTCTTTCGGGAAAATTGGTGAGTTCAGTTTCATTTGGTCCTTTTTCTGGGGTTTATGAGATTTTGCTCTGAACCATGTTCTTTTGACGTTTCATATTTCTGTGTGGTGCCCACTAGTGCACAGAAACTCCAGTCTCTGAAGCTGCTCAGCCCCTAGAGTGAGGTTGGGTGTCATAGGGGAGCCCAGTTGGTGCCCTGTTTCGTGAGGTCTGCTCTGTTCGTGAGATCTGTGTGCAGTCTGGTTCAGCCTTCTTTCTTGCTGTTTTAGGGTTACTTGTATTAATTAACTGTATTTTTGTGCTATTTGTGGTTTTGGGAAGACTTCTCCATGTCACCTCTCTCACTGTCATCTTGAATCTCCTCCTTAAATTTATTTTAAGGAAAAAAGCACTTATATTTTGTGCATATCCATTTTTTCATATGATGTCATCTTTCTTCACAAAGGATTTGCTTTCACATTTCTTACTGTAAAAGGTCTGCTAGTGCTTTCTTCCAGCTTTCAAATGTTGAGGAAGTATATTGCCTTCATTAAAATTTTTTTAATTAATGTATTATTGATATACGCTCTTACAAAGGTTTCACATGAAAAAACAATGTCTTTACTACATTTACCCATATTATCAAGTCCATACCCATGCCCCAATGCAGTCACTGTCCATCAGTGTAGTAAGATGCCATAGATTCACTCTATGCCTTCTCTGTGCTACACTGTTTTCCCCGTGACCCCCCATACCATGTGTATTAAACATAATACCCCTCACTCCCCTTCTCCCTCCCTCCAACCCTCCCTCCCACACCCTTCCCCTTTGGTAACCACTAAAGGTAACCCTTCTTGGAGTCTGTGCATCTACTATTTTGTTCCTTCAGTTTTGCTTCGTTGTTATACTCCACAAATGAGGGAAATCATTTAGCACTTGATTTTCTCCACCTGGCTTATTTCACTGAACATAATATCCTACAGCTCCATCCATGTTGTTGCAAATGGTAGGATTTGTTTCTTTCTTAAGGCTATATAGTATTCCATTGTGTATATGTACCACATCTTCTTTATCAATTCATCTACCAATGGACACTTAGGTTACTTCCATATCTCATCTTGCCTTCATTTTTGAAAAATATTTTTCCTAAGTATAGAATTCCAGATTGACAGTTTTTTCTTTCTGCATTTACTTTTATACAGTTTGATCATGTTGTAGTTTGGTGTGGTTTTCATCATATTTCTTGGTTATATTACTTAGTTTGTTCTTTTTCTAGTTCTTTGAGGTGTAAAGTTGGGTTGCTTATTTGAGATCTTTCTTTTTTCTTAATGGAGGCATTTATTACTTCAAACTTCCCTATTAGAACTGCTTTTGCTGTATTCCATACAGTTTGGCAGGTTGTCTTTCTGTTTTCATTTGTTTCAAGACATTTTTTTATTTCTTCTTTTACCTGTTCGTGCTCAGGAGTGTGTTGTTTAACTCCCACACATTTATGAATTTTCCAGTTTTCTGACTTTTATTAATTTATAGTTACTTATTGTTTTGGCTGGAAAAGGTACTTGGTATGATTTCAGTCTTTTATAATTTGCTAAGACTTGCTTTATGACCTAATATGTGATCCATTTTGGAAAATGTTTCAGGTGTGCTTGAGGAGATGTACGTTCTGCTGCTATTGGATGGATGTTCTCTACATATCTATCTGTTAGATCTATTTGATCTAAAGTACAGTTCAAGTTCAATTAATTTTTTCTTATTGATTTTAAGCCTAGATGATCTATTCTTTTTTGAAAGTGCTTTTATTGTATTGTTGTCTAGTTCTCCCTTCAAATCTGTATTTGCTTATTATATTTAGGTGCTCTGATGTTGAGTGCATATATATTTATACCTGTTATAGCCTCTTGATGAATTGACCCCTTTATCATTATATAATATTTGTTTCTTGTTATAATTTTTGACCTGAAATCTATTTGTCTGCTGTAAGTATAGCTACGCTTGCTCTCTTTTGGTTTCCATTTATGTGGAGTATCTTTTTCCATCCTCACTTTGAGTCTATATGTGTCCTTAAAGCTGAGGTGAGTCTCTTACAGGCAGTTATAGTTGAATCTTATATGGTTGAATCTGTTTAAAATCCATTCAGCCACTCTATGCCTTTTGATTGGAGAATTCAGTTAACTTACATTTAATTATTGATAGGTAAAGGCTTACTAAACCCATCTTGTTTTCTGCCTGTTTTATAGTTCTTTTGTTCCTTTCTTCCTGTCCTGCTGTCTTCTTTTATGGTTTGACATTTTCCATAGGTATACTTTGATTCTCTTCTGTCTATCTTATGTATATCTACTGTCAATTTTGTGTTTTATGGTTAACCTAATGATAGAGCGTCTCATATATATAAAGTCTATTTCAAGATAACAACAACCTAACTTTGATGGCATACAAAATCTCTACCCTTTTATTTCTGCCCACATCTTATGTTTTTGATGTCACAATTTACATCTTCTTATATTGCATATACTAAGTGATTAACACACCACCATATTATGTATCAGAGTATTCTGAATTTTATTGTATATCTACAAATACCAGTGTGCTGTTTATTTTCATATGCTTTCATGTTACTGATTAGAAGAAAGATAGTTCTTCTTGGTACTGAGCAGTGCTAGCCTGGAAGGTGGAATGTTGTGGCAAAAAGTATTCTTCCTACTCCTTTTGTGCAGTTATCCCCAGGATTTTTTGTTTCACTGTGCTGCTGAAGCTTCTTAAGTGGACTCCTGAGCTATTCCAGAGTTATTTTTGTTCATGGATAGCTGTCTAGTTGCTGATCTTTGCTGAGGCATGGAGGCTGGAGTCTTCTACTCCATCATTTTGTTTACCTATGCATATCCTTTTAAAGAAAAAATATTCCTACTGAATTTTTTCACTTAAGTTACAAACACAAGGACTTAATTTCAGATAAAATTATTCATTCAACAGATATTTACATACTTCTTGTATATCATTATATACAAGTAGAATGGAGAAAATAGAGGACCAGTGTGGAGGTACCAAAAAACCCAAATCCTTACACAAGTTTGGCCCTTAACCTGTTGTGAATTAGGGTAAATGATCTCATTGTGCTATGTTAATATTTTTAGTGTTTATTTTATAGGGCCTATAAAAGTCTTAATTAAAAGCATTAAAGTAATTATATTATTTATCCCTTAGTTTCTCTTTCTGTATAATCACTATGAGGGCAGAATATATTCCTCAGGGCATGATAAAAGATAGATAAAATATAGTTAATGATGCAAGACATAAAATACTCAAATAATTAGGTGTCAAACTTCAAATTTAAGGTTTCACACTAATCCTGGCATTTATTTGGGAAAGCAACAAGATGCAGTTAAAAGAGTAGCTTTTATACAGAGACCTTCTTTTGAATCTAAGCTTAGTCCCAATGAATAGCTGGCACCCTCAGCAGGTTCCTTAATGCATTAACATTAAGAATTTTGTGGCTGGTCTGAATTTCTTATGCTACTGTGTATGAAGGTCTATTTCCTGCAGGTGGCTGAAAGGAGTGCTCATTGGGAGTTTCATGTATGTCCAAGGCTTACTAATGAGCAGTTTTCCCTCTATAGAATAAAGGCTACAGATGCTCCATGTACTCAGATGAGTAGAGGTCTGCTCCAATACGGGAGGAGTCTTGGCTCTTCCTGGACAGTGAAGAATGTGGTAGAAATGATGGCCTGTCACTTTTGAGACCAGCCCCTTGACTCTCTCTTTTCTTGCACGTGGAACCCAGCCACCACTGTGTAATGAAGTTTAGGCCATATGCAGAGGGAATGTGTGGCTGTACCATCTGCAGCCCCGGTTAGGCCCTCAGATCACAACTGGCATTAGCCACCAGAAATGAGTGAACAAGCCTTCAGATAATTCCAGCTCCAAGCCTTAGTCTGGTAAATCATCCCCTTTGTACCCTGTCTGAATTCCTGTCCCCCAGAAACTGCAAGAAATAAGAAATGATTACTTTTGCTTTAAGCCACCAAGGTTTGGTGTAATTGGTTACACAGGAATGGATAAGTAATATAGCCAGTTGTGACAAGAGCATCTTTAAAGTGATTCCATAATGGGACCTACTCACTGATATTTAGGTACAGGCTGCAGACTGTCATTCATTTATTTTCCAAAACATGGTTGGGGAACCAGAGATTCTGGGTATGTAGCAAAGTGGGAGGTAGTGCTATAAAATAAAAAAATAGCTCATACACATCATACAGCTTTCAAATGTTTTTTGCCCCCTGGCTTCTGGCCAGTGTGAGGCCAGGAGAGGAGAGTGGAGGGTGGAGGGAGAGAGGTCAGGGTAGTTACTAACCTGGAATTCCCCCCAACCCTCTCACCCCTCTATACTTGCAGCAGTGGGTTGTCTGTGGCCACGTTCCTCTGCCCAAGCCTACATCTCTGGTGGGGCAACCCTCTCCTTCAGCAATGCAACTCAACTGAACTCTAACAACCGCTGCCTCCCTTGAACCTTCAGGAATTTGAGACCCTCAACCTTCCCTTATGGTTTGCCTAAACCTGCCTATACCTTCATGAAGCATTTCTGCTTCCTTGTTCAAGCATGCCATCTGTTTCCTGAGGGAGCACTCAATACTTCGTAAGTCCACCACTTCTCCTCTTTGGAGGTGTATGTTCCTAACATGTTGTCCCTACTTAGGTTAAATTATTTCTCTATTTCTTCTATCGTATGCAAATAAGTCTGATTTATCTCATTTGAACACTAGTTTACATTCTCTCCTCCACCCTTAACTCTTTTTTTTGTACTTCTCAACTGAAATATATTCTGAACTTCTTGCTTACTTTTAAATCCAGACATTCATTATAAATTGGTATAACAATCTAATTTCTACATACAAGTGCAAGCATTTGCTCTTTTACTATGTTTTCTAAAGTAGTCATGCTAGAGCAACTACATATTGAAATACATGTTAAATGTTATTTTATAAATTGCATTTCTTTTACTTCTTTATATTATAGTTTGGAATATATATACATATACATATATATTGTTTGGGTCATATATATGATGTGTGTGTGTGTTTATTATCTGTGAATTTCATTTCCAGAGAGTAAAAGGGATTTACCCAATATTAATTAAAGTGGGGAGAATGCTAGGTCTCATAGGGTTGAGGACCTCTGACTAAAGTTTCAGTGTTTGACAAGAATTCAACAAAGTCTCTTCCATGACATTGGCGTTGACTACCCCACATACCCCTTCAGCAACCTATAAGATTTTGTGGCCTTCCAGGGAACAGCAATTGATGAACCCACAGAAAGGACTCCCAAGTGCAGGCAGCTTTCATTTGAGCCCCTTCCCTTGACTTAACCAGAAGCCTGGTGGGAATTCTGAAACCCACCTATGTGGAAGCCTCAGAATTGCTTAAGCTGTAGAAGTCAGTCTTGTAAGGTGGACATGGACAATGTGACTTCCTTAGCCCATGTTTACTGATCCCGTCCTCCACTTCCCAAGATGTTGGAAATATGCACCAACCTAGACTACAGTGGCCTAGAAGGTTGTGAGGACCCTCTGGAGTAGATTGTTGAATGCAGAAGTGATCACACTGGGACACTCTTGGAAAGTACCAGTTGTTAAAGACAGTTGTAAGGAAAATGCGTCATTGTAACACACCATCCTGCACGTCGACTAGCATTAATTCCCTTATTCTTCTAGGTCCTCACAAAACACTCTGTTGTGACCTTCTTTAGAAAGCTTCTGGTTGTACTGAAACTAGACAGAGACAAAGTACACTAGAGCAGATCTCACTAAAAACAATTAGACTCTTGACTGCTGTAATCATTACGGCTCCATAGAGTCATCTTCCTCCAAGGAGCTGAGAATCATTGCAGACATGACCTCATCTATCTACATGACAAACCTGTCTTTAGGTGAGGTATTATTATCTCTGTAACACCTTATGCAGTTAGGACTGTCTCAAGGTCACCTGGAAAATTGGAAGATTGGCCAAAAAGATTCATCTGGCTGCACGGAACAAGAGGTATTTTGGAAAAATGCGTATGCATGTTGCCACTAAATGTGAAAACAGCAATATCAAAGCCCAGGTGTTTGAAACATACTCCAAAACAGGAAACAAAAAAGATTCTAACACAACACTAAAAGAAACTAGAATATCTTTGGCTACAGAAATGCCAAAAGATCTTGGGTCTTCCAAGTGTCACACCATGAAGATAAAAGAAAAAAAAAGAAAAGAAGTGTGAATAAGAAATAAAAGATGAAATCAAGAAACATTCCTTTTACCAAAATAGTGCAGGTAAGGGAGAGACGTCCCTTCTGGAGCCCTCTTCCAGAGGCAGCAGTACTTAGATATGAGACGGTATTGAAGAAGGGTAGAAATGCATCCAGATAATTTGCCTTTTTTAAAGAGATTTCATTTTAATCTCCAATTCACTGCAATCTTCTTTCTATTTCGTATATTATCCCATGGCAATCAAGCATCTGAAGCATTTCAGGGTCTTCTCATAAACCTGTACCCATAAGCTGAAAGTATCCCAGCCTATTGTTAATATGATTTCCTAAATCAGAAAAGCTAATTAGCTGCAACTATAACACAACACAGTTTTAAAGTAACATTGAAAGTAGCTCTCTAATGCATTGACTTTAGAGTTTGGTTTCCACCCGGCCCAGTAACACAAAGCTTTTTTTTTTTTAATATAATTTATTTTATTATCATTAATTTACAATTACATGTGCAATATTACGATTATTAAACTACCCCTTACAAAGCTTTTCTAGCAAACTCTTTTAAGACTTCAGGATGTCCTATGAGGTAGAATGAGGCACTAGACCTGGCTTGGAAGACTGACACTGTGCACGGACCGGGGTGACCCTGTACAAACCACAGTTCCTATGCCTTGAAACTTCATTGTGAAGGAATAAGGCCAAACAGGAAGTCTTTAGAAGCCCCTTTCTTGAGCTCCCACAGGCTGAATTTGCTTGATTAGACTGCCTGCTTTTTTTGGCCTCTCCTGGAGCCAGTTTGTGTCCCCTTTGTGATGTGTACCCCAGCATCACCAGCTAATTATCTAACTGAACTTTGTGCTCCACCAAAATGTTAAAGACCTTTCTACACTCACTACGTTGACATGAATAATTCTTTACTTCATCATTTCCCCAAAGAGACTATGAGTGTCTTAGGTGCCAGAGCAGAGTTCCTCCCTTTTGAATCCCAGCAGCTCAGCTGAGCCAGACCCAGGAAGCATCCAATACATGTCTGTTAGTTGTCTAAGTGTTACAGCATGTTATCTAATACGTTAAATTAATCCAAATATAATATAGATGGATATATTTGTTGGCAATCTATATGTTAACCTACTTAAATATTCATAATCTAAGATGACCTTTTGTTCCTTAAAAAAAATCTGAAAAAATCTTTTTCCAGGTAAAAAGAAAATGAATTTGACATTGCACTAATGAAATTCAAGCAGGCAAGATAATGAGACTCCATTCATATTTTATTTTCAGTAGAATCTTTTAACTCCAAGGAATTCAAAATATATCATATAAGCAAGACTGACTTAGCTTTGTAACATTTTTTAATGAGCTGGAAGAAAACAGAAAAGATAACATCTGTTGTTGGAGTCCATACATCAATTCTAGGACTCTGAATTTTCAATTCACTGAGTTAGTTATTTTTTTTTTTTGAGTTTGACATTCTAAAGATGATCACTTTACAGTCAACAGCACAGATCCTTCTGCTTCATTTTGTAAATCCCAAATACAATGGAACCCCAGCATGTCAAGTGCACAAAACAGGAAGACATTGTGATGAAAGTTCTGGTTTTTAATAATCTGAGTTTTCCTAGCTATGTAAGCAACCAGTGGCCTACCAGCCAACAGCTGTCTGCTCCCTTATGTCCCTGCGGCTCATCACGAGTTGCTCAACAGTCCATGGAGTCACCCGCCTATCTCATTCTTACCTTTCCATTTCAAAGTTTTTTCAGCCAAGTCCTCAGCACTTTCCGAGTGTCAGCTCTGAGGGTGTTAGGTGATAGAATGACACGTGGCACTTCCCCTGGGGGAGCCCTTTCCTGATAGGAGACAAACCACAAGGAACAGGTTGCACAAAAAAATGAAGGCAGAGGTTTGTGACATGCGCTAGAAAAATCAGACGAAGCAGGGGGAGGCTTCAGAGAAGAGGTGACACTTGAGCTGGACCTTGAAGGGTGACGAAGAGTTTGCAGGGGAAGAAGGGGCAATATTCAGTCCTTGCGGGACTGGAGGATGAGGGGCTGGTAGCACATTTTGAGGAAATTCTAAGTAGCTTGAAGTGGCCGAGTATACCATGAGGTGAGGGGGTGGAGCAGAGAAGAGGACAGTGAATAGTGGTTAAAATAGGAAGGAGCTGGGGTAGACAGGAACAGAGAACAGAGTGGGGTTTTATCCAGGGGACAGTGAGGAGCCACTGGAGGTGTATAAGCAATTCGGGGAAATGGTCAAAGCGCCGTTTAAATAACAGGCGCGCAGAACATTGAAAGGAAGTGAGGAGCCTTCCCATTGCCGGAACCTGGGCTGAGCAGCTGCATTACGCCTGCGGGGAAAGGACACGGCCAAGGCTACTACATTCAAGGCTGCGGGAACAGAAGAGAGAGAACCTGGTACGAATCCAGTACAGACAGCGGGTGCTTGGTAATCAGTTAGATGTTGGGCTGAAGGGAAATGAAGATGTTGAGAAAGACTCTAAGAAAATGGTTAATCATTTGTCTAGCTGACAGGAGAGTCAAAAATGAACGGAGATCAAGAGACTAGGACGAGAAAAGGACTGGGAAGGAAGGGGGTGGAATGAGGTTGAGACGTGCTCAGCTTGAAGTTCCTGACGGTCAGGCAGGGAAATCCACCTGGCATTGCAGACCGGGTCTGGAGCTCCAGAAGACTGATACGGGATGGGTCTTATAGTCTCCCACATGTGCAAAGAGAGTCTGGTTTTGACTCAAAAGGATGTAGAGCCATTGTAATTCCAAAAAGATGGAACAATACGCATGCAGAGATGTTTTGTTTTGTTGAGGGGCTATGTGTGTGGAGTTCTATTTGCTTGTTTGTTTGTTGTGGTCATCTAGGTATTAGCGGACTGTCTTCTCCAAGGAATGTACTTAGTTGCTAAGTCCTGGGGTAGACTTATTAATCACCGGCATGAAAATTTATGTTCGCCTCCAGGTGAGAAGAGTTGGTAACAGGGGGAAGGGCAGAAAGAAGGCAGTTACAAAACAAAGTTATGAAATAAGCTGCTCTTCTGCTTCTCTCTTCATAGGATTTGATTAGTTTCCAGTTATCTTCGGGCAGGGTGTGCTCTGAGCAAAACTAGTGAGCGCAATTTACATCTTAGACCTTGTAGAAATGAACATCTATTATGAAAGATTTCAAAATGAAAAAAAATGCATTAAGGGAGTATCTTTTTGTAACTGCAAAAAGATGTGTCAGGGCCTTTAGAAGCTCTCCTTTCCTGTTGAACATGGTACACTGGTGAGAAATGTAAGAACAATAACATATATTTATTTCACCTGTATATTAGAAGGCTAAAAGGATACAAAACCCATTCATTCTCCAGCTGCTGGAATCACACTACGGATATCAGCCTGGAATTGAGTCTTTTTTTTTAATAATTTATTTTGGTATCATTATTCTACAATTACATGTGCAATATTATGGTTATTAAACTACACGCTTCATCAGGTCCCCCCCACCAACCCCATTACAATCACTGTCCATCAGCATAGTGAGATGCTATAGAATCACTACTTGTCTTCTCTGAGTTGTACAGCCCTCCCCATGCCCCCCTAGCATTACATCTGCTAATCATAATGCCCCTTTTTCCCTCTTATCCTTTCCTTCCCACCCATCATCCGCAGTTTCCTTTCCCTTTGGTAACTATTAGTCTGTTCTTGGGTTCTGTGAGTCTGCTCCTGTTTTGTTCCTTCAGTTTTTCTCTTTCTTCTTATACTCCACATATGAGTGAAATCAATTGATACATGTCTTTTTCAGCTTGGCTTATGTCACTGAGCATAATACCCTCTAGCTCCATCCATGTTGTTGCAAATGGTAGGATTATTTTTCTTCTTATGCCTAAATAATATTCCTTTGTATATATGTACCACATCTTCTTTATCCATTCATCTACTGATGGACACTTAGGTTGCTTCCATTTCTTGGCTATTGTAAATAGTGCTGCAATAAACATAGGGGTGCATCTGTCCTTTTCAAATTGGGCTGCTGCACTCTTAGGGTAAATTCCTAGGAGTGGAATTCCTGGGTCAAATGGTATTTCTATTTTGAGTTTTTTGAGGAACCTCCATACTGCTTTCCACAATGATTGAACTAATTTGCAGTCCCACCAGCAGTGTAGGAGGGTTCCCTTTTCTCCACATCCTCGCCAACATTTGTTGTTGTTTGTGTTTTGATGTTGGCCATCCTCACTGGTGTGAGGTGATATCTCATTGTGGTTTTAATCTGCATTTCTCTGATGATTAGCGATGTGGAGCATCTTTTCATGTGCCTGTTGGCCCTCCGAATTTCTTCTTTAGAGAAGTGTCTATTCATGTCCTCTGCCCATTTCTTAACTGGATTATTTGCTTTTTGTTTGATAAGGTGCATGAGTTCTTTATATATTTTGGATGTCAACCCCTTATCAGATACGTCATTTATGAATATATTCTCCCATACTGTAGGATGTCTTTTTGTTCTACTGATGGTGTCCTTTGCTGTACAGAAGCTTTTCAGCTTGATATGGCCCCATTTGTTCATTTTTGTTTTTGTTTCCCTTGCCCGGGGAGATATGTTCATGAAGAAGTCACTCATGTTAATGTCCAAGAGATTTTTGCCTATGTTTTTTTCTAAGAGTTTTATGGTTTCATGACTTATATTCAGGTCTTTGATCCACCTTGAGTTTACCTTTGTGTATGGGGCTAGACAGTAGTCCAGTTTCATTCTCTTATATGTAGTTGTCCAGTTTTTCCAACACCAGCTGCTGAAGAGGCAGTCATCTCCCCACTGTATATCCAAGGCTCCTTTATCAAATATTAATTGACTGTATATGCTTGGGATAATGTTTGGATTTTCTATTCTGTGCCACTGGTCTGTGGGTCTGTTTTTGTGCCAATACCAAATTTTCTTGATTACTGTGGCTTTGTAGTAGAGCTTGAAGTCAGGGAGTGTAATTCCCCCTGTTTTATTCCTCCGTCTCAGGATTACTTTGGCTATTCGGGGTCTTTTGTGGTTCCATATGAATTTTAGAATTATTTGTCCCAGTTCATTGAAGAAAGCTGTTGGTATTTTGATAGGAATTGCATTGAATCTGTAGATTGCTATAGGTAGTATAGCTATTTTGACAATATTTATTCTTCCTAGCCAAGAGCATGGGATGAATTTCCATTTCTTAGTGTCCTCTTTAATTTCTCTTAGGAGTGTCTTGTAGTTTTCAGAGTACAGGTCTTTCACTTCCTTCGTTAGGTTTATTCCTAGGTATTTTATTCTTTTTGATGCAATTGTGAATGGAATTTTTTTTCTGATTTCTCTTTCTGTTAATTCATCATTAGTGTATAGGAAAGCAACAGATTTTTGTGCATTAATTTTGTATCCTGCAACTTTGCTGAATTCAGATATTAGTTCTACTAGTTTTGGAGTGGAGTCTTTAGGGTTTTTTTCTTTTGTTCAGTATCATGTCATCTGCAAATAGTGACAATTTGACTTCTTCTTTACCAATCTGGATGCCTTGTATGTCTTTGTTTTGTCTGATTGCCATGGCTAGGACCTCCAGTACTATGTTGAATAACAGTGGAGAGAGTGGGCATCCCTATCTTGTTCCCAATCGTAGATGAAAAGCTTTCAGCTTCTCCCTGTGAAGTATGATGTTAGCTGTGGGTTTGTCATATATGGCCTTTATGATGTTGAGGCACTTGCTGTCTATAACCATTTTGTTGAGAGATTTAATCATGAATGGATGCTGAATTTTGTCGAAAGCTTTTTCAGCATCTATGGAGATGATCATGTGGTTTTTGTTCTTCTTTTTGTTGATGTGGTGGATGTTCGAATGTTGTACCGTCCTTGCATCCCTGGGATGAATCCCACTTGATCATGGTGTATGATCCTCTTGATGTATTGTTGAATTTGGTTTGCTAATATTTTGTTGAGTATTTTTGCATCTACGTTCATCAGGGATATTGGTGTGTAGTTTTCTTTTTTGGTGAGATATTTGCCCGGTTTTGGTATTAGAGTGATGCTGGCTACATAGAATGAGTTTGGAAGTATTCCCTCCTCTTCTATTTTTTGGAAAACTTTAAGGAGAATGGGTGTTATTTCTTCTCTGTATGTCTGGTAGAATTCAGAGGTGAATCCACCTGGTCCGGGGGTTTTGTTCTTGGGTAGTTTTTTGATTACCGATTCAATTTCGTTGCTGGTGATTGGTCTGTTTAGTTTTTCTGTTTCTTGCTTGGTCAGACTTGGGAGGTTGTATTTTTCTAAGAAATTGATTATTTCTTCTACGTTTTCCAGCTTGTTAGCATATAGATTCTCATAATATTCTCTTATAATTCTTTGTATTTATGTGGGGTCCGTCGTGATTTTTCCTTTCTCATTTCTGATTCTGTTTATGTGTGTAAATTCTCTTTTTCACTTAATGAATCTGGCAAGGCATTTATCTATTTTGTTTAGTTTTTCAAAGAACGAGCTCTTGGTTTCATTGATTTTTTCTATTGTTTTATTCTTCTCAATTTTATTTATTTCTTCCCTGATCTTTATTATGTCCCTCCTCCTAGTGACTTTGGGCCTCGTTTGTTCTTGCTTTTCCAATTTCAGTAAATGTGTCTTTAGACTATTCATTTGTGAATATTATTCCTTCTTTAAATAGACCTGAATTGCAATATACTTTCCTCTTAGACCTGACTTTGCTGCGTCCCACAGCAGTTGTGGCTTTGTGTTGTTGTTATCATTAGTCTCCATATATCCTCTGATTTCTGTTTTGATTTGGTCATTAACCCATTGATTAATTAGGAGAATGTTGTTAAGTCTCCATGTATTTTTGAGCCTTTTTGATTTCTTTCTAAAATTTATTTCTAGTTTTATGCCTTTGTGATCTGAGAAGTTGTTGGTAGGATTTTAATATTTTTGAATTTAACTGAGGTTCTTTTTGTGGCCTACTATGTGGTCTATTCTGGAAAACGTTCCATGTGCACTTAAGAATGTGTATCCTGCTGTTTTTGGGTGCAGAGTTCTGTAGATGTCTGTTAGGTCCATCTGTTCTAGTGTGTTGTTCAGTGCCTCTGTGTCGTTCCTTGTTCTGTGTCTGTTCGATCTGTCCACTGGAGTGAGTGGTGTGTTGAAGTCTCCTAAAATGAATGCATTGCTATCTATTTCCTCCTTTAATTCTGTCAGTATATGTTTCACATATGCTGGCGCTGCTCTGTTGGGTGCATATATATTTATAATGATTATATCTTCTTGTTGGACTGACCCCTTTATTATTATGTAATGTATTTCTTTATCTCTTGTTACTTTCTTCGTTTTGAAGTCTGTTTTTTCTGGTACACGTTCTGTAACACCTACTTTTTTCTCTTTGTTGGTTGCATGAAATATCTTTTTCCATCCCTTCACTTTTAGTCTGTCTATATCTTTGGGTTTGAGGTGAGTCTCTTGTAAGCAGCATATCATGGGTCTTGCTTTTTTATCCATTCTGTTACTCTGTGTCTTTTCGTTGGTGCATTCAGCCCATTTACATTTAGGGTGATTATCGATAGATATGTACTTATTGCCATTGCTGGCTTTAGATTCATGGTTACCAAAGGTTCAAGGGTTGCTTCTTTACTATTTAACAATCTAACTTAACTTTCTTGTTAAGTTATACTAAACACCGTCTGATGTTTCTTTATTTCTCTCCCTTCTTATTCTTCGTCCTCCATTCTTTATATACTAGATATTTTATTCTTTGCCTTTACTTAGTATTTGGATGGTCTGCTTTCTTTGCTATGATTTTATTTTCTCTGGTGACACCTTTTAATCTTAGCGGTGCTTCCCTCTAGAGCAGTCTGTTTAAGATATCCTGTAGTGGTGGTTTATGAGAGGCAAACAAACTCTCTCAACCTCCATTTGTCTGGAAGTTGTTTAATCCCTCTGTCATATTTAAATGATAATCGTGCTGGATACCAATATTCTTGGTTCGAGGCCCTTCTGTTTCATAACGTTAAATATATCATGCCATTCTCTTCTGGCCTGTAAGGTTTCTGTTGAGAAGTCTGATGATAGTCTGATGGGTTTTCCTTTGTAGGTGATCTTTTTTCTCTCTCTAGCTGCCTTTAATACTCTGTCTTTATGTTTGATCTTTGCCATCTTAATTATTATTTGTCTTGGTGTTGTCTTCCTTGAGTCCCTTGTGTTGGGACATCTGTAGGCTTCTGTGGACTGCGAGACTATTTCCTTCCCCAGTGATGGAAAGTTTTCAGCAATTATTTCTTCAAAGACACTTTCTATCCCTGTTTCTCTCTCTTCTTCCTCTGGTACTCCTATAATGCGAATATTGTTCCATTTGGATCAGTCACACATTTCTCTTAATAGTCTTTCATTCCTAGAAATCCTTTTACCTCTTTCTGCCTCAGCTTCTCTGTATTCCTGTTCTCTGATTTGTATTCCGTTAACAGTCTCTTGCATCTCTTCTAGTCTGCTGTTACATCCGTCGATCGCTTGTCTGATTCCTGCACTGTTTTTCCTCACTTCCCTTACGTCCTCCCTCAGCTCTTGCACATTTCTCTGTATATCCATCAGCATGGTTATGACTTTTATTCTGAGTTCTTTTTCAGGAAGACTGTGCATTTCCATTCCTTCAGGCTCCCTCTCTTGGGTTGTCTGGTTGATTTTATTCTGGACCATATTCCTCTCTCTTTTCATGGCTATAGAAGTGGTTGCTGGTAGTTGTCACGTAAGTCCGCTGGGCTGTTTAAGACTTTAAAAAGAGAAAAAAGAAAGGAAGAAAGAAAGAAAGAAAATGAAAGGAAAAGGAAAGAAAAGAAAAAACAATAAACAAAACAAAACAAGAAAACAAAAAACCAAAAACCAAAACAAAACAGAAACGCCACCAGGAGTAGATTCTGTGGGGATGTTGTAGGTGGCGCTGTTGCCCTACTATTTCGCAGCTGTGGCAGCGGCACTCCGCAGGGCCCTTTATAGCTCTGGCTGGGGTGGGAACGAATGGGAGGCCGTTGATCTCTTTGGGAAGTCGATGTGCGGCCACCCTTTCCCAGTTGCCTGCTAAGGGTTCCGAAACTCCTCAGGACTTCCAGCCTGTGGGGCTGAGTGTGCTGGGGCGATCCGGCTCCTCTGCTGGACTCCTGTCTCTTTAATACCGCTGAAGAAAGCACGCACTTTTCTTTTTCTATTTTTTCTTCCCAGGAGCCGGCTGCAAGCACAGTGGTGCATTCCCCACTCAGATCCTGCCCCTCTGTCTCTCCAGTCTGCACTACACTGTGCTATATCTGTCAGCACTCCCCGCGCAGATCACTGGGGCTGGTTATTTTGCAGGGTGTGCTTCCACTCCCTCCCGGCTCTGGATCCTCTCCTCCCGCCAGTGCACTGGGGTGGGGGAGGGCTCGGGTCCCGCCGGGTCGCGGCTCCCTATCTTACCCGCCTCTTGGGGTGCCGAGTCCTCTCGGGTGTAGCTGCACGCTGTGCGCTTTCCTGTGTATTCTGGTCTCTCTTTTAGGAATAGTTGTATTTGCTGTATTTTCCTAGATAAATATAGTCTTGGGAGGAGATTTCTTCTGCCCTGCTCGCGCTGCCATCTTCCCAGAAGCCTCACTGGCAGGCTGCGTTGCACAGTGCGGGGCCTCAGCGCTGAGCAACCAGCCAGGGGGATGGAGCGCCTGACGCTCCTTAAAGTTCCCAACCTTGTCCAGCTCTCCCTTCTCCTGAGCAGGAAGCTCCGTGAAACCCCCACCCCTTCAGCCGCCCTGCTGCTGCTAGGAAGCCTCCCAGACGGCCTGCCTTTCCTCTGTCACAGAGCGGCTGGATGTGGATCCCCTCCTCCACAAATGGCCAGAATGTCAGTCTCTCAGCACTCCGCCTGTCCCAGCTCCCCAACCTCCAGAGCACCACAGTTTCTGGTTGCAAAGCAGATGTCCAGGGCTAGGTGTTCAGTAGTCCTAGGTTTCCACCCCCTCCCCGCTCTGTTTCTCTTCCTCCCATCGGTAAGCTGGGGTGGGGGAAGGGCTTGGGTCTCTCCAGATCAAGGTTTTCGTATGTTACCCTGTTTCATGAGGTCTTTTCTATTCATGATGTCTGTATGGAGTCTGGATCAGCCTTCTTTCCTGTTGTTGTTTTAGGGTTAGTTTCATTAATTAACTATATTTTCATACTATTTGTGGTTTGGGGAGGAGTTCTCTGTCTCACCTCTAACACCACCATCTTTAATGAGTCAAGCTTTCCTGCAACCTGTGACATCACATGTCAAGTCGTCTCCACACATAACCTATGACCAATTGGCCTTGAATTCTGGTTCAATAACATTTTTTGGGATTTGACTTTTTCTTTAATTTCCCTCTTTGAAGTAGATCCTACTGTTAGTCATGATCTTATCATCTAAGACAATTTCTTCTGGGATACCTTTGTCCTTAGTGCTTTCCAATTCAGCCAGGAGTTTATGTCGTTCTTTTGAGGTGGAAAATCCTACTTAAATACTAATGATGTCGGGGTTCTTGTTCATGAAGCCGAAGAATGAGCTTCACAAACACTCAAGGTAGGAGAGCAAGGTACAAGCTTTTATTTAGAAATAAAGTGAGAGGAAAGAGTTCCTGGCTCATGCCAGGAGGGGACAAGAGAGCCCCAAGTATATAAATTTTTTAAGAATGACTAATCATAAATTTATTGTGCCCATTTCTTATGCTTTATACTTTCAACTTCCTATGAGGTGAACTATACATGCCTTTAAAAAATTAAATTATTAAAGAAATTATCATTTTTGGATCCCAAAAGGTCCCCAGGCATGGTTTTCCTTAAGAATTAAAGAGATTGTTGCTTCTTTTCAGCCTAACCATTTCTTTCATTACTATTCTCCCTAGGCCTGATTTTTAAGGTTTTTAATCAACCAATGTACACATTTAGAGGAAAAAGTGTTTTTTCACTTTTAAAAATACAGATACAAATACCATGTATGAGATATTATGCTGATTGTTATTATAAAATGAAATTGGATGTGTAAAACACTTAAACAGTGACTGATAATAGAGCAAAAGCATTCTGGAAATGTTAGCTATTATGACTATATAGTAACAGACAAAAAGAAAGACAGGGAGAAAGGGCTTGTCAGTCTGTGCTGCCCTGTGGGAGAATAAGAAATCGTTTCTCTTTGACGTTTTGAAATATTAAAAACAATAATAAGGGATCAAATGACTCTGAGGACACTTGGAGGACTGGGAACTCCAGGCTGGGGCCACCTACTGTAAGCCATTGAATCCCCCCATTGGGGGTCACTGCTCTCACACAGGACTCTGATGCACCTTCATTCAGTGTGTCCAGGTGTGTACCGTGGCGTGAAGGACATGCCCCTGCAGCCCTCCACCCTTTCTTATCACTCAACTGTACAAACATATCCTATCCACTAATACTAATGGATACATACCCGAAGTCCAGTTAATTAACAACTGTTTGCTAAGACCACAGGCTTCTTAAAAAGAAAAGGCTAGTTCCATTTACATGAAGATTTAGGACAGGAATCACTAATCTAGAGATTCCTTTGAGACTTTGAGAACTAAGGGATATAAGGGAAGGTTCTGGAGATATGGGAAGATTCTGTATCTAGGGAAGGGTTTGGGTTTCTTGGCCCCACCATTTGTCAAAAGCAATTAAATGGTACACTTAAGATACGTGCATTTCATTGTAGTTTTACATAAAAAAAGGACTGTGAACAAACATTGAATTCTAGTTAATGATAGGCATGCTGATTAGGGCTGAAGTGAACTGATATCTAGAACGTTGAAATGCCTTAAAAAGTAGATGTACTGGGAGATTCAAGAAGGTTGTGTTTGTAATAGCATATGAAGTGAATTAATTAGACTGTTAGATAGTACGGGAATTACCCTTGACCTTTGGTAACCACGAATCTAAAGCCTGCAGTGGCAATAAATACATACCTATTGATAATCACCCTAAATGTAAATGGTCTGAATGCACCAATCAAAAGACACAGAGTTACTGAATGGATAAAAAACAAGACCCATCTATATGCTGCCTACAAGAGACTCACTTCAAACCCAAAGTCATACACAGACTGAAAGTAAAGGGATGGGAAAAGATTTTTCATGCAACTAATAGTGAGAAAAAAGCAGGAGGTGCAGTACTTGTATCAGACAATATAGACTTCAAAACAAAGAAAGTCACAAGAGACAAAGAAGGGCATTACATAATGATAAAAAGGGTCATTCCAACAAGAGGATATAACTATTATAAATATCTATGCACCCAACACAGGATCACCTACATATATGAAACAAATACTAACAGAATTAAAGGGGGAAATAGAAAGCAATGCATTCATTTTAGAGACTTCAACACACCACTCACTCCAAAGGAAAGATCAACCAGACAGAAAATAAGTAAAGAGACAGAGGCACTCAACAACATATTAGAACAGATGGACCTAATGGACATCAACAGAACACTCCATCCAAAAGCAACAGGATACACATTCTTCTCAAGTGCACATGGAACATTTTCAAGAATAGATCATATACTAGGCCACAGAAAGAACCTCAGAAATTCAAGAAGATTGAAATTATACCAACCAGCTTCTCAGATCACAAAGGTATGAACCTAGAAATAAATACACAAAGAAAACAAAAAAGCCCAGAAACACATGGAGGCTTAATAACATGCTCCTAAATAATAAATGGATCAATCACCAAATAAAAAAGAGATTAAGCAATATATGGAGACAAACCACAACAATAATTCAACACTGCAAAATCTGTGGGACGAAGCAAAGGCCGTGATAAGAGGGAAATATATTGCAATAAAGGCCTACTTCAGGAAAGAAGAACAATCCCAAATGAACACTCTAAACTCACAATTAATGAAACTAGAAAAGGAAGAACAAATGAGGCCCAAAGTAAGTAGAAGGAGGGACATAATAAAGATTAAAGCAGAAATAAATAAAATTGAGAAGAATAAAACAATAGAAAGAATCAATGAAAGCAGGAGCTGGTTCTTCAAGAAAATAAACAAAATAGATAAACCCTAGCCAGACTTATCAAGAAAAAAAGAGAGTCTACACACATAAAAAGAATCAGAAATAACAAAGGAAAAATCACCATGGACACCACAAAAATACAAAGAATTATGAGAAAATACTATGAAAATTATATGGTAACAAACTGGATAACCTAGAAGAAATGGACAACTTTCTAGAAAAATACAACCTTCCAAGGCTGACCAGGAAGAAACAGAAAATCTGAATAGACCAATTACCAGCAAAGAAATTGAATTAGTAATTAAAAAGCTACCTAAGAACAAAACGCCTGGACCAGATGGTTTCACTGATGAATTTTATCAAACATTTATTGAAGACATAAAACTCATCCTCCTAAAAGTTTTCCAAAAAGTAGAAGAGGAGAGAATACTCCCAAAGTCAGTCTACGAAACCAACATCACTCTGATACCAAAACCAGGCAAAGACACCACAAAAAAAGAAAATTACAGACAATATCCCTGATGAACATACATGCAAAAATACTCAACAAAACATTAGCAAACCAAATTCAAAAGTACATCAAAAGGATCATCCATGATAATCAAGTGGGATTCATCCCAGGGATGCAAGGATGGTACAACATTCGAAAATCCACCAACATCATCCACCACATCAACAAAAAGAAGAACAAAAACCACATGATCATCTCCATAGATGCTGAAAAAGCATTCGACAAAATTCAACATTCATTCATGATAAAAACACTCAAAAAATGGGTATAGACAGCAAGTACCTCAACATAATAAAGGCCATATATGACAAACCCACAGCTACCGTTATACTTAACAGCGAGAAGCTGAAAGCGTTTCTTTTAAGATTGGGAACAAGACAAGGATGCCCATTCTCCCCACTTTTTATTCAATACAGTTCTGGAGATCCTAGCGATGGCAATCAGACAACACAAAGAAATAAAAGAAATCCAGATTGGCAGGGAAGAAGTTACACTGTCGCTGTTTGCAGATGACCTGATATTGTACATAAAAATCCCTAAAGCATCCATTCCAAAACTACTAGAACTAATATCTGAATTCAGCAAAGTTGCAGGATACAAAATTAATACACAGAAATCTGTTGCATTTCTATACACTAATGGTGAAGTTGCAGAAAGAGAAATCAGGGAAACAATACCATTCACAATTGCATCAAAAAGAATAAAATACCTAGGACTAAACCTAACCAAGGAACTGAAAGACCTATACCCTGAAAACTACAAGACACTCTTAAGAGAAATTAAAGAGGACACTAACAAATGGAAATTCATCCCATGCTCTTGGCTAGGAAGAATTAATATTGGTAAAAAGGCCATCCTGCCTAAAGCAATCTACAGATTCAATGCAATCCCTATCAAAATACCAACAAAATTCTTCATTAATCTAGAGCAAATAGTTCTAAAATTCATATGGAATGACAAAAGACCCCGAATAGCCAAAGCTATGCTGAGAAGTAAGAATAAAGAAGGGGGAATTACGCTCCCTGACTTCACGTTCTCCTGCAAAGCCTCAGTAATCAAGACAATTTGGTATTGGCACAAAAACAGACCCATAGACCAGTGGAATAGAATAGAGAGCGCAGATATAAACCCAAGCATATATGGTCAATTAATATTTGATAAAGGTGCCATGGATATACAATGGGGAAATGACAGCCTCTTCAACAGCTGGTGTTGGAAAAACTGGACAGCTACATGTAAGAGAATGAAACTGGATTACTGTCTAACCCCGTACACAAAAGTAAACTCAAAATGGATCAAAGACCTGAATGTAAGTCATGAAACCATAAAACTCTTAGAAAAAAACATAGGCAAAAATCTCTTGGACATAAACATGAGCAACTTATTCATGAATATTTCTCCCTGGGCAAGGGAAACAAAGCAAAAATGAACAAGTGGGACTATATCAAACTAAAAAGCTTCTGTACAGCAAAGGACACCATCAGTAGAACAAAAAGACATACTACAGTATGGGAGAATATATTCATAAATCACATATCTGATAAGGGGTTGACACCCAAAATATATAAAGAGCCCACGCACTTCAACAAACCAAAATCAAATAAGCCAATTAAAAAATGGGCAGAGGAGCTGAACAGATACTTCTCCAAAGAAGAAATTCAGATAGTCAACAGGCACATGAAAAGATGCTCCACATCACTAGTCATCAGAGAATTGCAAATTAAAACCGCAATGAGATATCACCTCACACCAGTTAGGATGGCCGCCATCCAAAAGACAAACAACAACAAATGTTGGGGAGGATGTGGAGAAAGGGGAACCCTCCTCACTGCTGGTAGGAATGTAAAGTAGTACAACCATTGTTGAAAGCAGTATGGAGGTTCCTCAAAAAACTCAAAACAGAAATACCATTTGACCCAGGAATTCCAGTCCTAGGAATTTACCCTAAGATTGCAGCAGCCCTGTTTGAAATAGACATATGCACCCCTATGTTTATCACAGCACTATTTACAATAGCCAGGAAATGGAAGTAACCTAACTGTCTATCAGTAGATGAATGGATGAAGAAGATGTGGCATATATACACGATGGAATATTATTCAGCCATAAGAAGAAAACAAATCCTTCCATTTGCAATAACATGGATGGAGCTAGAGGGTATTATGCTCAGTGAAATAAGCCAGGTGCAGAAAGACAACTATAAATGATTTCACTCATCTGTGGAGTATAAGAACAAAGAAAAAAACTGAAGGAACAAAACAGAAGCAGACTCACAGAACCCAAGAACGGACTAATAGTTACCAAAGGGAAAGGGATTGGGGAAGATGGGTGGGAAGGGAGGGATAAGGGGGGAAAAGGGCTATTACAATTAGCACACATAATGTAGCAGGGGTGGCATTGGGTGGGGGGATACAGGGAAGGCAGTGTAACATAGAGAAGACAAGTAGTGATTCTATAACATCCTACTGCGATGATGGACAGTGACTGCAATGGGGTATGTGGTTGGGACTTGATAATAGGGCGAGTCTAGTAACCATAATGTTGCTCATGTAATTGTATATTAATAATAGCAAAAAAAAAATGGGCAGAGGAGCTGAGCAGACACTTCTCCGAAGAAGAAATTCAGATGGCCAACAGGCACATGAAAAGATGCTCCACATCGCTAATCATCAGAGAAATGCAAATTAAAACCACAATGAGATATCACCTCTCACTAGTTAGGATGGCCAACATCCAAAACACAAACAACAACAAATGTTGGTGAGGATTTGGAGAAAGGGGAACCCTCCTACACTGCTGGTGAGAACATGAATTAGTTCAACCATTGTGGAAACCAGTATGGAGGTTCATCAAAAAACTCAAAACAGAAATACCATTTGACCCAGGAATTCCACTCCTAGGAATTTACCCTAAGAATGCAGCAGCCCAGTTTGAAAAGGACAGATGCACCCCTGTGTTTATCGCAGCACTATTTACAATAGCCAAGAAATGGAAGCAACCTAAGTGTCCATCAGTAGATGAACAGATAAAGAAGATGTGGTACATATACACAATGGAATATTATTCAGCCATAAGAAGAAAACAAATCCTACCATTTGCAACAACATGGATGGAGATAGAGGGTATTATGCTCAGTGAAATAAGGCAGGTGGAGAAAGAGAAGTAAATGATTTCACTCATCTGTGGAGTATAAGAACTGAAATCAAAAACTGAAGGAACAAAACAGCAGCAGACCCACAGAGCCCAAGAATGGACTAACAGTTACCAAACGGAAACGGACTGGGGAGGATGGGTGGGAACGGAGGGATAAGGCGTGAAAAAGGGCATTACAATTAGCACAGATAATATAGCGGGGCTGGGAGTACAGGGAATGCAGTATTTACAGAGAAGACAAGTAGTGATTCTATAGCATCTTACTATGTTGATGGACAGTAACTGTAATGGGGTTTGTGGGGGGGACTTGATAATAGGGGGTCTAGTAACCATAACGTTCAAGTGATTGTACATTAACGATACCAAAAAAAAAAAGTGCCATGTGGAAGCAATGAGCACACACCAGAGGAAAAAATATCTGGATGCAACTCCTGGTGTGTAAGTTCCAGCAAGTGCTTCGAGCTTCCTGTGTGTTTCCTGTCCTGAGTTTTCAGTCCACAAGGGTCCACACTGTCACCCAGCTGTGTGGGGATGCCCCCAGAAGGCTCCCCTGTCCTCCCTTGGGGGCGTCGCCAGTGGGGTGAATAGCTTGAGGGGAAGAGAGACCTGGATGCAGCCCCACATTCAGAAATTTACCCACAAAGACGTGTGGCCTCCCAGTTCAGGCTTCCCTAGTACACACAGACAAGTGTTTTCACAGCTGATTTAGACCTCCTGGGATAGATGACACAGAATAGAGAAGAGGACATCCAGACTTTATAGAGTACAAACAGCCCAGAGAGTTACTAGAGTTTCTCCATCCACTGTCGAGACTAAAGGTATGTGAGAAATTGGTATAAGACTCTATAATTGTAGCTGCATCCTCCTATACCAGTTACGCACTCTGGCTGTCTCTTGCTGCTTTATTTTCCTACATCCCCTCTCGTATTTTGCAATTTTGAGTCAAGACACATGTATTATTTTTTTATGAGTGGCTACATAGTATTTTAGAAAAGATATTCTAGTAGGACCTCTAAGTGGTGGTTTCTAAAAATTTGACACATAGATTCAATTGATTCTTACAATTTACATGATCTACTGGAATGAGAGGACATAAAATATCGACCTGGTTCTAAATTATTTATCTTAGAAGATATTTGGCAGTAAATAAAAGTTTATGTCATTCAAAAAAAATTAGATGTACCTATGGATGGAGGGATGACAGAGAGGAGTGTGACACAAAACAGTAAAATGTGAACTAGGGTGGGCATGTGGATATTCACTGCACGGTTTTCTCAACTGTTAGAAAGTTTTCATATAAAATATTGGGAGGAAAAGAATTAACGTATTCAATTATTTATTATGTTTAAATATGTTACTTCAGCTTATCCAGTTTTCAATATTTTATTTTGTAAAAGGGCATTCATTACAGTTCTCACCAAAGCATTCTGCATAGTGGAAAGCTAATACCTCAGCGGTACTTTCCCTACTAACATGGCTGGATGGTAATTACCTGCACACATCCTTCTCCCAGCTTAGTCTGTGCTGCTGGAGGGCAGGGCATGCAACCCATTCATTTAATGAGCCCTGTGTGTGTGGTGTGTGATGGGCACCTCATTAAGAGCAGGGTTGTTTGGTCAGACAGGGGTTCAGAGGTGTGTTCTGTAACTTTCTGGTTGCCACCAGCTCTGAGCTTCTGTGTCCCCATCTTTAAAAAGGGGGTAATCTCCATAGGACTGTTCTGAGGGTTCAGTGAGATGATGTGGATAACGCACAGTGTCTGGCTCATGAAAAGAGCTTAAAAATAGTAGCCAGTGCCTGAGACTGAGTCACACCTGGGTCATTGGGCCCTCGAAGACTACTGGGGACCAAAATCCCTAAGGAATCATGAGGTAGTGACTGTTTATCCTCATAGAGACTGAGATACCTTGTTAAGCCATTTCCAGGACAGACCTTCGGCTCCTTCTGTAGTTCACTTTCTCCACACCCTCTCTGTCATTTACAGCCTCCTAGAGTTTCACAACTCCCAGCCCACACCAGGAGCTTCTCCCCTGCTGGGGAGCTCAGGTCCCAGACTCCCAATCTGCATCTTATCAGAATCCCCAGTGTGTCTGTATTTGAGCAGCTCTGGTCTACCCTGGCTTTTCCAGTGACTCCCAGGTGCTCATCCGTAATAAATCTCATTTGTCTTTACCAAAGGTACCACCAGCCCTCTATTCTCTGTATTTTACTTCCTATTGCTCCTCATCTCTTCATTCTTCAGGATCTGCTCTTTGCTGCTGCTGGCATTAGTGTAATTTTTTAAAAATCTGATCACGATGCTCAGTCTTAAGCGCTTAACTATGAATAAAATTAAAAAAATTTAACTTACTTAGGAACAATAGGCGCTTCTGAAAATATTAAATATATGGGTACATGGATGCATTATTTAAATAAAAAATTAATACATCAATAAAGATCCTTTCTTTAACAATCAGATTTTGTGTTTTTATAAGCTCACCAAAGTGCAGGATGGAGTCTGGACACCTCAACCAGGCAGGTGAGGAGGTTGGTGGAGCCCTACTCCCTCACTAGCCTTGCCTCTTGCTGTTCCCCACCTCATGTTCCATTCCCCCATGCTCTCACAGGTCTCCAAAGCTCTGAATTGCCCAGTGACACTGAGATCTGGGGTTGCACATCCATCTCTCACTGCTACCTGGTAACACTGTATTTTCTCTTTTAAAATAACATCCTGTTTACATACCTAGTGTCAACTAGAAAATATGGAAGAACTGATGACACTGGAAAATTGTAACTTTGTAACCATCATGGTAAAGACTGGCTTAGGCAAGAATCATTGAGGTGGTCTCAAAGTTACCTCTCCAGAGTTTACAAGGGAAATAATAGAAACTGACAAGGGAGAAATTAGGACCGCCAGGGTGATACCGTGAGAGGGACACAACTCCCCTTAAGTCAGTACTCTGACCAGGATCATACAACCTACACCTAATCATATGGGACCTGAGACAAACCTCAAGTGAAAGATGTTCAACTTCCAAAAAAGACCCCTATTTTTCAAGAATGTTATTGTCATAAAGGACAAAACAGAACAAAAACTGAGAAATATCCTACGCTGAAGGAGACTGGGGACATGACAACTAACCTAAAATCCTAGACTGGATTCTACACTAGAGAGAGGAAACATTATTGGGTCGATTGTTAAATTGGAATATGGATGGTAGATTATGTATAAGATTCACTTCAGTGTTAAAATATTGAACTTCATCATGTAAAATATCTCCTTATTCTTAGGAAATGCATGCAGACATATCTAGGGAGCTACGGTATATGCAACTTGTTCACTAATGGTTCAGGAAAAATGTGTGTGTGCATTCAGGGGGTACAATCAGAGTAAATTTGGTATATTCTGTATTTCTCAGATGTGGGGAAGTCAATATAACAAAATGTGTCTGAAGTTCTAAAGTTGTAATTAATTCAACCAGAACAAGGAGGTTAACTAGATAATTTAATGAGTATTATTAACCATGTCCTATAACCTAACATCAGCACAGTTATATATTACAAGTTTACAGAAAAGCTTAAATGCCATATACCTGAAATATTTGTGTTGTATTTCCATGATAACAGTAATACTAATAACATATCTTTATATTTTTTAATCCATTAAATTATTTTATCTCAAAAGTGGTTACTGAATATCCTTAGCTTGTGAAGTATATTTTTGTGAGTCAAGGTTGCTAATGAAAACCTCCCTCACGGAGGCCAGGGCAGTCTGCCCAGTGGCACTCTGACTTCGATTCCTTCTGTCTTCCCACTAGTCTGTTTTCCTCCAACTCTTCACCTGGCCTCTTCCTCAGTGGAGTTCAGGCGGTCCCTCATCTTGGAAGTCTTCCTTGGTCTCCAGGCCCAAGATCACAGCCATCTCTGCCCTTTGCATATAGCAAACGTCACTGTCCACTTAAACACAGATATCCTTGATCCTCTATGTTGTTAACAGCTAATTTCTTGAATGACTGAGTCACAGGTGGGGCAGAGAGGAATGGCGACGGCGGTTCCGAGCCTGGACACTTCTACAGGGCCAGGGATGAGCTGAATTTACTACGAACAAGGCAGCGGGGCAAGAGAAAGGAATGGATTCACTCTCCAAGAGCTAGGAAGTTGTTTTAGGGGATTCTTGTCTCTCACTAGCTCTCCGGGCGACGTGGACGTTTTCTTGGTCTTCCTAGAGAAAGACAAAATCTTAGAAAACATATCTGACGAAGGTAAAGAGAAGTGAGAATGTGCCCGGGTGGAAACGCCCTCCCACGGGCGAAATGGGTCTTACCCTCCAGCTCCCCCACTAGGGTATCCCAGACGACATCAGCAGTGTCCCATTCTCAACCAGAACCCGGAGCACAGTCACCCAAGCCGACGGCGGGCTCTGGCCCAAGCAGTGATTTAAAAGTGAGGTTCCTGTGCCCATGAAATACATGAGTTTGCCCATAACTTCGTGGGATTCCAACAGAGGAAAAAGGTCTCCGGGTACCCGTGATGGGGTGGTCAGGTTGAGGGCGTGCGCTCAGAACCCGGGTCCGCCTCCTAGCAGACGTGAGACCTCGGGAAGACTGCTCTGCTTCTCTCAGCTTCGGCCTCTCCACGGGTTTAAATGGCGTTTAAGGGTCTGTGAACAGAAGGAGCCCACGCCTGCCCGTCGCTAGCGGAATAGTGGAAACAGGTTTACAGCCCCCCAGCCGCAGCAGGACCACCTCACAGCCGGGCCACAGACCCCCGCCAAACTCAAGGGAATCGAAGCTCTTCTGACGTGTCATTTCCGCGCGCTGGGAGGCGGGCCCAGAACCGAATGCGGAAGTCACTGCAGGGGTCGCTGGGGCTTGTAGTCTTTGAGGCGGAGGCGTTAGGGAAGGTGTTACGCAGAGCGGGGAGCTTCACCTGAACCCTCTACGTGTTTTGTGAACATGGTTTTAAATAAAAAGAGGGGGGATCCAGGTGCCACAGTTGTCATCCTCCAGCGACCGGAGCACGTTGCCTAGAAACGGTTCCCTCGGAGTTCAATGGGAACAGTCGGCGCTCAGAGCGCTCCTGGATGCGCCGAGCATCCTGGGAGGTGTGGTCCCGGGCCACGCCGAGGGTTCTGGGTAGTGTAGTTCTGGCGCCCTACTGAAGTGGCGTCCCAGCTGGTGGCTGGGTGACCCCTTGTTCTTTGGTGGCGCTGGCGAGTGAGGCTCCCGCGGGACCCTTGCCTCAGTAGGGCCCTTGCGCGCGCGGAAAGGTAGGTCCTCAAAGACTGGTCTGTGGGCTGGGGCTGGGGCGGTGCAGATGGCGGGGAGTGGGGGGAGTGGTGGGGACGCGCTGTCGTGGCTCAGGCCGTGCTCTCCCGGATGTCTTATTTTGGGGTGTGGGCGCGCATCTCCGGGGGACTGGGGTGAAGCTCAGCCATGAAGCCCAGTGGTGGTGGGTGCTGAGCGCGGATCTTTTGTGCTGGGTGTCTTGTGGGTGGGGACAGGTTCGGCTTGGCCGAAGTCGCGATTTTGAGAGAGGGGGATCGCTTATTGAAACAAGTCCTCAGGTTTTGGGGGCCGGAGGAGTTGGATAAGTAGACTTTTGGGGGTCTGATATTTCCCAAGTAGTGCTGTGGGACCCGCCCCTGGGTGTCAGAGGTTTTGGTGGGTGGGCACTGAGTCTTATTTCGGGCCCAACTACCCCTCAGTTCTGCTGTGGAGGAGCAACCCTCGGGCTGCCTCGACCAGACGTGCCGGGTTGCACTGGGTGTGGATCTTGGGGTCTCTCTTTGGCTAGTCGTCCCTGGTTTCGGTCCTTGGAGGTAGAGGTCGGGCGGGGTGCCCTGGGCAAGTTTTTCTAAAGTCCCGAGACCACAGGAATCACGGATTCCCACATCTCTGGTGTGCCATGCTTCGTAATTTTAAGTTCCATTTTAAGTTTTTATTACGGAGAAATTCAAAGAAGTCCGAAGTAGATAGAACTCTGTAGATGTATTATCCGGATTCAGTGCCTATCACCTTGTGACCAGTCTTGACTCTTCTCATAACGGATACACTGCGAATTCTTACAGCCCACAGTGGCTCACCACCACTGCCTTTACTCGTTAAGTATATGGCTTCTCCAGCCAGATTTCATCTAGGCTCTGTCACCTTGGGCAAGAGGCCAACCTCACTGTACCTCAATTTTCTCACCTATAAAATGAAGACAATAGATCATACGTCATTGGATTGTTGTAGTAGAATGAGGTAAAACTCTTACAGTGCCGGAAACAGTCTCTGGTATATACTAAGTGCCAAGGAAGTATTAACTTGCCTTATTAAGAACAAAGGTGAGAGAGGGTCAGTTCATGCTCAGCGTTAGCAGCCTTTCAGGGCAGGCTGTTTGCAGTCCACATCCCAGCTGTGTTCCCAGCAAGATGCCCACAGTCTTTTCTTCTGTGGCAGGTCAATTCTTGGTGCCCTACTGTGCTGGAGCTTGAGGGTTTCCAGTGACTCCCCTGAACCCTTCTTGTTCTCCTTCTGCCCCCACAGCTCCTGTCTGCCCAAGAGAACTGCCTGATGGGCACAGGGAGATTCCTGGGCTCCTGACAGCCCAGCTTCAGGTGGGAACCACTTACCAAACCACCGTGGGCTTTGCTCAGCTTTGGTATCTTGTGCCTTCTGATGTCCCATCTGGGGATCCCATCAGAGCCCCAGCTGGTTTCCCCAGGAAGTGAGGCCTGTTGTAAGGATGACAGTTTTCATAGGGACTGTTCTTCAGACCTTGTGTCCCCTGTTCATGACCCCTTCGTCCTTGCCCCAGCATTTGATGGATTGCTCACACACGGGGCTTGTCTGCTTTGGAGTTACCAATGTTCTGTTCTTGCTCCGTCCGGTGCCCTCACTCTTTTCCCTGCCAGAGGAGTTGCAGCACATCACTTCACCTGCAGGTGCTTTGGTGGGTGTCTAATTTATCCTTGTTGTAACAGAATAACAATTTCACGGTTACATCCAATGAAAGAGTTCTTTCCCCAGTTGTTTAAAAAACCCAGTCAGAATACCTCTGGTCAGAGACAGGAGAGGGAGACGTATCTGGAATTCAGAGTGGTGGTTTTCCCTGTCTCTGCTTCTCTTTCCCTTCATTTCTTCTGACCTTGCTGATCTAAGTTAACAGCTGCAGTTTCTACCTGTGGTACAAGCTGGGCCTCCTGCAGTTTCCTTGCCCCTTTGTTCTTTCCCACCTTACTACCTCCCATCTGTTGTCTCCTATCAGTTCCACCTGTACTCTACTCCTTGATTCCTTCTCCTTCCCTTTGCACTCCTGTACACCTGTGCTTCCTGTCTCTTCTCCACCTTCTTGTCTCTCTTTTCCCCCACCTCTTGAGTTGGGTTCTGAGATAGAAATACTGATCCTGCCATTCAATCTGCTAGAAAGAGACCTTCTAATTGTTTGCTTCTGTCCAAACTCCAGAGTCAGACTGCCTAGGTTCAAATCTCAACTCACCATACTCCAGCTGTGGCCATGAACATGTTACGTTCCCTCTCTAAGCCTTCTTTTCTGCATCTGTAAAATGGGGATAATAACGGCGTCCACCCCACAGGAATCTTGTGTGTGATAACACTAGTGATGATGATAAAGCACCTGGTACACGGCAAATACTGAATAATCATTAGTTGGGATTATTGTTATTGCTTCCAACTTCTCCAAGTCATCATTTCCATCTCCTCCCTACAAACCTGCATGGACATACATTCCATTGTGTGCTTATTTCTCCATGCCTCTCTGCTTCAGTATAAACTCCCATTCAGATGCCATCCCATCGTCGTTCCTGGATTTCCCCAGGCAGTATCCCTAGGCTCCCTGTCAGCAGAAGAACAATTGATGCATCAGGGCTGCCCCACTTGACTGTGTGGTAGTTCTCTGAGGGTTGGGCACCTCATCTTGCTCCTTTTGAGTCACTGATAGATTACCCGGCACCTCGTTGGACCAAGTGGGTGTTGCCGCGTGAAGACAGGAGGTGTTGTCCTTACCAGTCAGGAGGAGGGTTCACATGGGGAGTCTGGTTGGCAAGGTGTGGGCTGGGCATTATTAGAGTGAGCCCTAAATGACAAGTTAGTGTGGCCTTGATCTGAGGACAGGAGGGACCACTAAAGGATTTTGAGCAGAGCAGCGACCGTGATTTCCCCCTCCACCTGTGGCCCTGTGTCTTTCCTCTCCTTCAGGGCAAACCACTTGCAAGTCTTGCCTATACTTGCTGTTTCCATTTCTTGCCTACCATTGTGTTTTACACATTCCAGTGAGGCTTTTCCAGCTCTGTCCACTAAAAAATATTCTTGTCAAGGTCACAGTGATCTCTCAGTGGCTAACTGCCTCAGCCAGTTCTCAGCAACATTTTACATAGCTACATCAGCCTTCCTTGTTAGAATATCCTTTCATATAGTTTCTCCTGGCTTCCAGGCTCTCCTCCCTCAGAAGCTGCTCCCCCTCTGTCTCTTTTGCTGGCATCTCTTCTCCCAGACCCCCACCATGGAAGGCTCTGGTGCAGTCCTTAGCCCTCTCCTCCAGCCACATTGTCTCCTTGGTGGCCCCATCTTCTCGCAAAGCCTTAAGTGCCATCTCTCTGAGGCTCAGCCTAAACCAGTGCTTTAAATTTCAGTATTCTACTGACTACTTCACATTTCCGTTTGGATATCTCCTGGACATCCCAAACCTAATGTGTCCAGCGAACTCTGATACCTCCCCAAGCGTGCTGCACCACAGCGGCGTACTGACAGTTCTTTCACGGAGTTTAGCTGACTGAAAGGGAGCCGAGACATGGTGACTCCTTCCTTCGGATTGCTCGATTTCAAAACCGTGAAGTCATTCTCAGCTCCTTTCTTGCTCTTATACTCCATCTCCAGTAAACAATCTGGACTCTTAACAGTTCTCTCCAACCTCTGCTGTTGCCACTGCTCCAGGCCACCAGCTCACCTGGATGATCTCTTTGCTTCTTTCCTTGTCCCCCTAAGGAATATTAATCAGTACAGCAACCAGAGGGATATTCTAAAATGTCAATCGAATCATGTCTTGCATTTGCTCATAACCCTCAACATCAAAACATATCCTACAAGACTGGGGAGCATCTCCCCTGACACTTACCCTGGAACGTCGTCTCCACCACTTGATCTTTTTTTTTTTTTACTGGACTAAGGATTGTTATTATTTTTTTCTTTATTTTTTATTAAGGTATTATTGATATACACTCTTATGAAGGTTTCACATGAAAAAACAATGTGGTTACTACATTTACCCATATTATCAAGTACCCCCTATACCCCAATGCAGTCACTGTCCATCAGTATAGTAAGATGTCACAGATTCACTATTTTCCTTCTCTGTGCTACACTGTTTTCCCTGTGATCCCCCACACACCATGCCACCACTTGATCTTAGTCACAGCATGCAGTGAACTGTCTCTTCCTTGACTGTGCACTCTTCTCTTGCCTGCACTGCTTTTTTCAAAGTTACACACTTGACTCATTCTCTCATATTCTTTAGATTTTTACTCACTCACCTTTTGAGGGACGCCTTCCTTAACCACAGTTTAAAATTTCAAACCCCAACCCACTTCTGTAACTTCTTTCTCCTTCCTTGCTATATATCTCTTCATCTCACTCATCACTTTCTGATGTACTGTGTGTTTTATTTATTAATTTATGACGTCCATCTTCTCCTTCCAGAATTTCATGTCAATGAGGACATTTCATTGTTCATTTCTGTATCTCTAGTGTCTAAAATAGTGCCTATCACACAGTAGGGGCTTCATAAATATTTACCAAGTGAGTGAATAATCCTTAAATATCTAGAGCTAGTTCTGGGAGGAATGGATGAAGCCATCTGGAGTGTTGGGAGATGGTCTGCAGAGACTCTATCAGGAGGGGATCTTGCTGTTGTCCTCATCCGCCAGCTGATGTGGGGTGGGGAGGAAATGAGCATTCTCAGAGGTGGAAAACAGTCAGCCTTGGGAAGTGGTTTCATGTGGCAAGTAAGAAAGTAATCACAGTGATAGGGAAGATGTTTCTGTCATTAAGAAAGCTGAGAAGAGAGAAGGCACAGCATGTCTGAAAGGGTTCTGTTTATTGATTGCTGTACAACAGAACACCCCAAAACTTAGTGCCTTAGAAGAACCGGTATGCTTTAATCTCTCACAGTTCTTTTGGTATTCTGGGATCAGCTGGGTAGTTATAAAGCTGGCAGTGGCTGCAGTCACTTGGGGACTTTCTGGGTTGGAACATCCAAGATGGTTCCCTCACACATTTGGTGCTTCACAGGTTGGCCGGAAGGTGGGGATCAGCTGGGACAACTGGTGCTCGTTCTCTCTCCATGCAGTATTGGGGCCTCTGCCTCTGTGTGCCCCCTCCAGCAGAGGGGTTGAACTTCATATATGGTATCTTGGGCCTCACAAAAGCTTTCTTAATACTTAAGCCTGTAACTGGCACAGTGTCACTAGGGCCACATTTGTTGGTTAAAGCATGAACGAACCCAGCCCCAGGGAGCTCCCAGTGTTTGAAGCATAAAATAGTGATAATATTCTGTTATAACCCATAGGGTAAGATATGAATCCATATAGATATAAGCAAATAATTGAATAAATAAATGGAGGAAAAGGGACAGCTCTTCCCTATGAACAGTTCCAACTAATGGATTTAGAGTGAATGCGAGAAACAGAACATTGTCATTGGCTAATCCCTACAGGTGTAACTGTTGCACACAGGTCCCACAAATGTATGCTGAAGTTAGTGGGTGGAAGTTTGAGGAGAAATAGGATATTTCTATAATCTCAAAGTATCTCTCCCAAAATACTATAAAGGAAAAAACAGTGACGTTACAGTGGAAAAATCCTGTAGACACCATCTTAATCAAATGATCAAGACCACGGTTAACATCATCAGTAATGAGACAGAGCTGTATGGTGAACCCTTTGGTATGTTGCACTGAAAACTACACAACATCACTTTAATCATGAAAAAACATCTTACAAACAAAAATGAAGGAATGTTCTTCAAAATTGTCAAGTTCATGAAAGATAAAGCACAGGAACTATCACAGATTGGAGGAGACTAAACATACATGATAACTAAATGCAATGTGGGAACCTCCTTTGAATCCTGGACCAGAAAAAGGACCATAGTGGGAAAAACAGGCATAACTTGATTAAGGATTAAAGTTTAGTTAATAGTATTGTGTCAGAGTTAATTTCCTGGTTTTGATCATTGTACTGTACTAAGATGTTAATATTAAAGAAAGTTGGGTGAAGGTTATATGAGAACTGGTATTTTGTAACTTCTCTGTAAGTCTAAAATTAGTTCAAAATAAAAAGCTTAAAAAATCTATCAGTCTTATGTTCTTTAGTTGTTTTGTTATGTAAGGAGTGGGTGTTGAGTTTTGTTAAGGAATATTTCAGCAAGTATAAAAGCAATCATGGTTTTTCTCCTTTAATCTGTTAATTAATGTGGTAAATTATAGTAATAGTTTTCCTAATACTGAACCAGTCTTGAATTTCTGGGCAAATCCCACTCTATCATTGTGAAATACTTTCTTATGGTGTTGGAATTTCTTAGCTGGGCCCCAACTCCCAGTGCAGTCGAAAACCCAATTAAGTCGACTCCCCAAAAACTTAACTACTAATAGCCTGATGTTGACAAAAAGCCTTTCCAATAACATAAACTGTTGATAACACATACTTTGTATGTTATATGTATTATATATTGTATTCTTACAGTAAAGTAAGCTAGAGAAAACCAAATGTTTTTTCAAATTGTCACAAATCTCCAAAATATTTTTCCAGTATATTTATTGAAAAAAATCCACATAGTTGAAACCCATGTTGTTAAGGGCCAACTGTAATTTTCTGTTGTTTGAACTTTCATCAAGTTTAGTTGTCAACATTATGGTTGTTTTATTAAAAGAAGGAGGGAGTTTTCCTTAATTTTTCAGTGCTCTGGGACAGTAAGTATTTGGAGTATTGGGATGGTCTGGTTTGAAAGTTGGGCAGAATTCCCTTGTGACCATGTAGGGTCAATTTCAGTAATGTGTATTTCCTTGGAAGTTACTTACTTCATCCAAATGTACAAATTCATTTTCACAGAGGTCTGAAAAATACTTTTGTATGACTTTTTAAAACTTTTGGTGAGTCATTATTAATTTCCCTTTTGTTGTTATTTTTAATATGCTTTCTCCCTTAAGTTAGCCATTTATAGTTGATTTTCTTTATTAAGTTAGCCAGTTTGTTTCACTAATTTTTTTAAAGAAATTAGGAGTTGACCTAAAGGAATTTTTTCTGTTCATTAATTTCTGCTTTTATTTTTTTGTTAAGGTGTCTGCAGCTATAAATTTTCTTCGCCTCACTGTTTTTTTGTTTTGTTTTAAATTTTTTATTTAAAATATACTTGACATACTGTATTAGTCTCAGATGCACAACATACTGATTTGCATTTATTATGAAATGCTGGCCATGATAAGCGTAGTTACCATCTATCATCGTACAAAGATACTACAATATTATTGACTGTATTTCCTGTGCTGTATTTTTTATTCCTGTGACTTACTCGTTTTACTATTGGAAGTTTGTACTTCTTAATACCTTTTACCTATTTTGCCTATCACCCCACTCACTTCCCCTCTGGTAATCACCAGATTGTTCTCTGTATTTATGAGTATGCTCCTTTTATTTGATTGTTTTGTTTTTTAGATTCGACATATAAGTGAAATCATATGGTGTTTGTTTTTCTCTGACTTAATTTCACTTAGCAAAATACATTCTAGGTCTCTCCATGTTGTCACAAATGGCAAGATTTCATTCTTTTTTATGTCTGAGTAAAATCCCATTCTATATATATATATAGAAACGTCCTCTTTATCCACTCATTTATCAATGGACACTTATTTTTCTTTTCAGAACACTTCATCCAAATCATAGTATTTATAAGTTTAACCTGAGTTATCATAATTAATTATTTCAATATTGAAAATTCATTCTTGCTAGTTTTTGTCCTGGGCTATTGTATTAGGTTTCACTGGTTTTGTTCTCAATGCAGTTTTTCCTGTCCTGCCTACCCAGTGAAAAAATTGTATATAAAAAAATGTATACTTTCGACTTTTTTAATGAAAAAAATCTCAAAAATAAAGGCATTAATAACATACTGATCATTCTTTCATGCATCATCTTGATTTAACATTTGTTGATATTATGGCATATTTATTGCATCTGTTTTTTAGTGGTGGTTAAGAATTCTGAAATAATTTTTTATTTAGGGAAAAATATCAAACATTTTCAAAAGCAGCAAGAATAGTATAGTAAAATCCCAGCTTTAAGAGTAGTCACTATGGGCGGACTTCCGGGAAGATGGCGGCGTGAGCAGGGCGGCAGAAACCTTCTCCCAACACTATATTTATCTACGAAAATACGGCAAATACAACTATTCCTAAAAGAGAGACCAGATTACACAGGAAAGTGCACAGCATTCAGCTACACCCGAGAGGACTCGGCACCCCAAGAGGCGGGTAAGATACAGAGCTGCGACCCGGCGGGACCCGAGCACTCACTCACCCAAGCGCACTGGCGGGAGGAGAGGATTCAGGGATGGGAGGGAGTGGAAGTACACCCCGTGAAATAACCAACCCCGATGATCTGCGCAGGGAGCGCTGACACACACAGCGTGGTGTAGCGGAGGTTGGAGAGACAGAGGGTGCAGGATCTGAGCGGGGAATGCACCAGGGTGCTTGCAGGCGGCTCCAGGGAAGGAAAAAAAGAAAAGAAAACCATGCGCTTTCTTCAGCGGTCTTAAAGAGACAGGACCCCAGCGGAGGAGCCGATCACCCCGGCACACTCAGACCAGCAGGCTGGGAGTCCTGGGGAGTTTCGGACCCCTTAGATGGCGACTGGGAGAAGGTGGCCGCACATCGACTCCCAACAGAGATCAACAGCCTCCCATTCGTTCCCACCCCGGCCAGAGCTACAAAGGGCACTGTTGAGTGGTGCAGCCACAGTTGCAGAATAATGTGGCAACAGTGCGACCTACAGCATCCCCACAGAATCTATTCCCGGTGGGCGTTTTTTTTATTTTTAGTTTTTTTTGTTGTTTGTTTTGTTTTTTGTTTTTTCTTTTCTTTATTTTTTCTATTCGTTTCTTTTTTTGTCTTTCTTTCTTTCTTTTTTTTTCTCTTTATAAAGTCTTAAAAGAGCCCAGCTGACATACGTGGCAACTACCAGCGACCACTTCTATAGCCATGAAAAGACAGAGGAATATGGTCCAGACTAAAATCAACCAGACAACCCCAGAGAGGGAACCTGAGGGATGGAAATGCACAGTCTTCCTGAAAAGGAATTCAGAATAAAAGTCATAACCATGCTGATGGATCTACAGAGAAATGTGCAAGAGCTGAGGGAGGAAGTGAGGGAAGTGAGGAAAGACAATGCAGAAATCAGACAAGCGATCGATGGGCTTAACAGCAGACTGGATGAGATACAAGAGACTGTTAATGGAATAGAAATAAGAGAACAGGAATACAGAGAAGCTCAGACAGAGAGAGATAAAAGGATCTCTAGGAATGAAAGAATATTAACAGAACTGTGTGACCAATCCAAACGGAACAATATTCGCATTATAGGAGTACCAGAGGAAGAAGAGAGAAAAAAAGGGATAGAAAGTGTCTTTGAAGAAATAATTGCTGAAAATTTTCCCACGCTGGGGAAGGAAATAGTCTCACAGTCCACGGGAGCCCACAGATCTCCGAACACAAAGGACCCAAGGAAGACAACACCAAGACACATAATAATTAAAATGGCAAAGATCAAAGATAAAGACAGAGTATTAAAGGCAGCTAGGGAAAGAAAAACGATCACATACAAAGGAAAACCCATCCGACTATGATCAGACTTCTCAACAGAAACCTTACAGGCCAGAAAAGAATGGCATGATATATTTAACGTTATGAAACAGAAGGGCCTCAAACCAAGAATATTGTATCCAGAACGATTATCATTTAAATGTGACAGAGGGAATAAAGAATTTCCAGACAAACGGAAGCTGAGAGAGTTTGCCTCTCATAAACCACCACTACAGGATATCTTAAACGGACTGCTCTAGAGGGAAGCACCCCTAAGGCTAAAAAGATTTCACCAGAGAAAATAAAATCATAGCAAAGAAAGCAGACCATCCAAATACTAACTAAAGGCAAAAAATAAAACACCTAGTATATAAAGAATGAAGGACGAAGAATAAGAAGGGAGAGAAATAAAGAAACATCAGACGGTGCTTACAATAACTTAACAAGAAAGTTAAGTTAAATTGTTAGATATAAAGAAGCAACCCTTGAACCTTTGGTAACCATGAATCTAAAGCCAGCAATGGCAATAAGTACATATCTATCAATAATCACCCTAAATGGAAATGGACTGAATGCACCAATCAAAAGACACAGAGTAACAGAATGTATAAAAAGCAAGACCCATCTATATGCTGTTTACAAGAGACTCACCTCAAACCCAAAGATATACAGAGACTAAAAGTGAAGGGATGGAAAAAGATATTTCATGCAAACGACAAAGAGAAAAAAGCAGGTGTTGCAGTACTTGTATCAGACAAAATAGACTTCAAAACGAAGAAAGTAGCAAGAGATAAAGAAGGACATTACATAATGATAAAGGGGTCAGTCCAACAAGAAGATATAACCATTATAAATATATACGCACCCAACACAGGAGCGCCAGCATATGGGAAGCAAATACTAACAGAACTAAAGGAGGAAATAGACAGCAATGCATTCATTTTAGGAGACTTCAACACACCACTCACTCCAAAGGAGAGATCAACAAGGCAGAGAACAAGTAAAGACAGAGAGGCACTGAACAACACACTAGAACAGATGGACCTAACAGACATCTACAGAATTCTACACCCAAAAGCAGCAGGATACACATTCTTCTCAAGTGCACGTGGTACATTTTCCAGAATAGACCACATAGTAGGCCACAAAAAGAACCTCAGTAAATTCAAAAATACTGAAATCCTACCAACCAACTTCTCAGATCACCAAGGTACAAAACTAGAAATAAATATTAGAAAGAAAACAAAAAGGCTCAGCAATACATGGAGACTTAACAACATTCTCCTAATTAATCAGTGGGCTAACGACCAACTCAAAACAGTAATCAAAGAATATATGGAGACTAATGACAACAACAACACAAAGCCACAACTTCTGTGGGACGCAGCATAGGCAGTTCTAAGACGAAAGTATATTGCAGTCCAGGCCTATTTAAAGAAGGAAGAACATTCCCAAATGAATAGTCTAAAGACACAATTACTGAAATTGGAAAAAGAAGAACAAATGAGGCCCAAAGTCACCAGAAGGAGGGACATAATAAAGATTAGAGAAGAAATAAATAAAATTGAGAAGAATAAAACAATAGAAAAAATCAATAAAACCAAGAGCTGGTTCTTTGAAAAAATAAACAAAATAGATAAACCCCTAGCCAGACTCATTAAGAGGAAAAGAGAATCTACACACATAAACACAATCAGAAATGAGAAAGGAAAAATCACGACGTACCCCACAGAAATACAAAGAATCATAAGAGAATATTATGAGAATCTATATGCTAACAAGCTGGAAAATATAGAAGAAATGGACTTCTTGGAAAAATACAACTTTCCAAGACTGAACAAGCAAGAAACAGAAAAACTAAAGCAATCACCAGCAACAAAGTCGAATTGCGAATAAAAAAACTACCCAAGAACAAAACCCCCAGGCCTGATGGATTCACCTCTGAATTCTACCAGACATATAGAGAAGAAATAACACCGATTCTCCTTAAAGTTTTCCAAAAAATAGAAGAGGAGGGAATACTTCCAAACTCATTCTATGAAGCCAGCATCACTCTAATACGAAAACCGGGCAAAGACCTCACCAAAAAAGAAAATTACAGACCAATATCCCTGATGAATGTGGATGCAAAAATACTCAACAAAATATCAGCAAACCGAATTCAAAAATACATCAAGAGGATCATACAACATGATCAAGTGTGATTCATCCCAGGGATGCAAGGATGGAACAACATTCGAAAATCCATCAACGTCATCCACCACATCAACAAAAAGAAGAACAAAAACCACATGATCATCTCCATAGATGCTGAAAAAGCATTTGACAAAATTCAGCATCCATTCCTGATTAAAACTCTCAACAAAATGGGTATAGACGGCAAGTACCTCAACATCATAAAGGCTGTATATGACAAACCCACAGCTAACATCATACTTAACGGCGAGACGTTGAAAGCTTTTCAACTAAGATCGGCAACAAGACAGGGATGCCCACTCTCTCCACTGTTATTCAACATACTACTGGAGGTCCTAGCAACGGCAATCAGACAAAACAAGGACATACAAGGCATCCAGATTGGTAAAGAAGAAGTCAAATTGTCACTATTTGCAGATGACATGATACTGTACATAAAAAACGCTAAAGACCGCATTCCTAAACTACTAGAACTAATATCCGTATTCAGCAAAGTTGCAGGATACAAAATTAATACGCAGAAATCTGTTGCTTTCCTATACACTAATGATGAACTAACAGAAAGAGAAATCAGAAAAAAAAATTCCATTCACAATTGCATCAAAAAGAATAAAATACCTAGGAATAACTAACGAAGGAAGTGAAAGACCTGTACTCTGAAAACTACAAGACACTCCTTAGAGAAATTAAAGAGGAGACTAACAAATGGAAATGAATCCGATGCTCTTGGCTAGGAAGAATAAATATTGTCAAAATGGCTATACTACCTAAAGCAATATACAGATTCAATGCAATCCCTATCAAACTACCAACAGCTTTCTTCAATGAACTGGAACAAATAATTCTAAAATTCATATGGAACCACAAAAGACCCCGAATAGCCAAAGCAATCCTGAGAAGGAGGAATAAAACAGGGGGAATTACGCTCCCTGACTTCAAGCTCTACTCCAAAGCCACAGTAATTAAGACAATTTGGTACTGGCACAAAAACAGACCCACAGACCAGTGGAACAGAATAGAAAATCCAAACATTAACCCAAACATACACAGTCAATTAATATTTGATAAAGGAGCCTTGGATATACAATGGGTAGATGACAGCCTCTTCAGCAGCTGGTGTTGGAAAAACGGGACAGCTACGTGTAAGAGAATGAAACTTGACTACTGTCTAGCCCCATACACAAAAGTAACCTCAAGGTGGATCAAAGACCTGAATGTACGTCATGAAACCATAATACTCTTAGAAAAAAACAGGCAAAAATCTCTTGGACATAAACATGAGCAACTTCTTCATGAACATATCTCCCCGTGCAAGGGAAACAAAAGCAAAAATAAACAAGTGGGACTATATCAAGCTGAAAAGCTTCTGTATAGCAAAGGACACCATCAGTAGAAGAAAAAGACATCCTACAGTATGGGAGAATATATTCATAAAAAACGTATGTGATAAAGGATTGACATCCAAAATATATAAAGAACTCATGCACCTTAACACACAAAAACCAAATAATCCAATTAAGAAATTGGCAGAGGACATGAATAGACACTTCTCTAAAGAAGAAATTCAGATGGCCAACAGGCACATGAAAAGATGCTCCACATCGGTAATCATCAGAGAAATACAGATTAAAACCACAATGAGATATCACCTCACACCAGTGAGGGTGGCCGCCATCCAAAAGACAAACAACAACAAATGTTGGAGAGGATGTGGAGAAAAGGGAACCCTCCTACACTGCTGGTGAGAATGCAAATTAGTTCAACCATTGTGGAATGCAGTTTGGAGGTTCCTCAAAAAACTCAAAATAGAAATACCATTTGACCCCGCCATTCCACTCCTAGGAATTTACCCTAAGACTGCAGCAGCCCAGTTTGAGAAAGACATATGCACTCCTATGTTTATCCCAGCACTATTTACAATAGCCAAGAAATGGAAGCAACCTAAGTG
The DNA here is from genome assembly GCA_032199065.1 of Smutsia gigantea. NCBI lineage: Eukaryota > Metazoa > Chordata > Mammalia > Pholidota > Manidae > Smutsia > Smutsia gigantea. The sequence continues at coordinate 51,089 of JAVSCE010002803.1, forward strand.
TGCATCAGTAGATGAATAGATAAAGAAGATGTGGTACATATACACAATGGAATATTATTCAGCCATAAGAACAGACAAATCGTAACATTTGTAACAACATGGATGGATCTAGAAGGTATAATGCTCAGTGAAATAAGCCAAGCTGAAGAAGACAAGTGTCAAATGATTTCACTCATATGTGGAGTATGAGAACAAAGAAAAAATACTGAAGGAAAAAAACAGCAGCAGACTCACAGAAACCAAGAACTGACTCATAGGTACCAAAGGGAAAGAGACTGGGGAAAATGGTTGGGATGGGAGGGATAAGAGGGAAAAGCGCATTACAATTAGCAGACATAATGTTGGGGGGGCATGGGGAGGGCTGTACAACTCAGAGAAGACAAGTAGTGATTCTATAGTATTTCACTATGCTGATGGATAGTGACTGTAATGGGATTGGTGGGTGGGACCTGATGAAGGGGTAGTTTAATAACCATAATATTGCACATGTAATTGAAGATTAATGATAATAAAATAATTTATATTAGTAAAAAATGACAGAAAAAATAAAAAGAAAAAGAAAAAGAATTGAGACTGTGAAAACCAGTCTTGAGCAAAAAAAAAAAACATACTGATCATTCTTTTGTGCATCATCTTGATTTAGCGTTTGTTGATATTATGCCATATTTATTGCATCTGTTTTTTAGTTGTGGTTAAGAATTCTGAAATAATTTTTTATTTAGGGAAAAATATCAAACATTTTCAAAAGCAGCAAGAATAGTATAGTAAAATCCCAGCTTTAAGAGTAGTCACTATGGGCGAACTTCCGGGAAGATGGTGGCATGAGCAAGGCGGCAGAAATCTTTTCCCAATACTATATTTATTACGAAAATACAGCAAATACAAGTATTCGTAAAAGAGAGACCAGAATACACAGGAAAGCGCATAGCGTTCAGCTACACCCGAGAGGACTCGGCACCCCAGGAGGCGGGTAAGATACGGAGCTGGACCCGGCGGGACCCGAGCACTCACCCACTCCAGCACACTGGTGGAAGGAGAGGATTCAGAGATGGGAGGGAGTGGAAGTACACCCCGTGAAATAACCAACCCCGATGATCTGCGCAGGGAGCGCTGACACACACAGCGCGATGTAGCGGAGATTGGAGAGACAGAGGGTGGAGGATCTGAGCGGGGAAAGCACCTAGGTGCTTGCAGCCGGCATCGGGGAAGGAAAAAAAAAAAAGAAAAGCACGAACTTTCTTCAGCGGTCCTAAAGAGACAGGACCCCAGCGGAGGAGCCGATCACCCCAGCACACTCAGACCAGCAGGCTGGGAGTACTGGGGAGTTTCGGACCCCTTAGCTGGCGACTGGGAGAGGGTGGCCGCACATCGACTCCCAACAAAGATCAACAACCTCCCATTCATTCCCACCCAGGCCAGAGCTATAAAGGGCCCTGTGGAGCAGTGCAGCCACAGCTGCAGAATACTGGGGCAACAGCGCGACCTACAGCATCCCCACAGAATCTATTCCCAGTGGGCATTTTTTTGGGGTTTTTTTTTGTTTTTGTTTGTTTGTTTTGTTTTTCGTTTTTTGTTTTCTTTCTTTTTTCTATTCGTTTCTTTTTTCTTTCTTTCTTTCTTTCTCTCTTTTTTTCTCTCTTTATAAAGTCTTAAAAGAGTCCAGCTGACATACGTGGCAACTACCAGCGACCACTTCTATAGCCATGAAAAGACAGAGGAATATGGTCCAGACTAAAATCAACCAGACAACCCCAGAGAGGGAACCTGAAGGGATGGAAATACACAGTCTTCCTGAAAAGGAATTCGGAATAAAAGTCATAACCATGCTGATGGATCTACAGAGAAATGTGCAAGAGCTGAGGGAGGAAGTGAGGGAAGTGAGGAAAGACAATGCAGAAATCAGACAAGCGATCGATGGGCTTAACAGCAGACTGGATGAGATACAAGAGACTGTAAATGGAATAGAAATAAGAGAACAGGAATACAGAGAAGCTCACACAGAGAGATAAAAGGATCTCTAGGAATGAAAGAATATTAGCAGAACTGTGTGACCAATCCAAACTTAACAATATTCGAATTATAGGAGTACCAGAGGAAGAAGAGAGAGAAAAAGGGATAGAAAGTGTCTCTGAAGAAATAATTGCTGAAAACTTTCCCACGCTGGGGAAGGAAATAGTCTCACAGTGCATGGGAGCCCACAGATCTCTGAACACAAAGGACCCAAGGAAGACAACACCAACACACATAATAATTAAAATGGCAAAGATCAAAGATAAAGACAGAGTATTAAAGGCAGCTAGGGAAAGAAAAACGATCACGTACAAAGGAAAACCCATCCGACTATGATCAGACTTCTCAACAGAAACCTTACAGGCCAGAAAAGAATGGCATGATATATTTAACGTTATGAAACAGAAGGGCCTCAACCCAAGAATATTGTATCCAGAACGATTGTCATTTAAATATGACAGAGGGATTAAACAATTTCCAGACAAACGGAAGCTGAGAGAGTTTGCCTCTCATAAACCACCACTACAGGATATCTTAAACGGACTGCTCTAGAGGGAAGCACCCCTAAGACTAAAAAGATGTCACCAGAGAAAATAAAATCATAGCAAAGAAAGCAGACCATCCAAATACTAACTAAAGGCAAAAAATAAAACACCTAGTATATAAAAAATGAAGGACGAAGAATAAGAAGGGAGAGAAATAAAGAAACATCAGACGGTGTTTACAATAACTGAAAAAGAAAGTTAAGTTAAATTGTTAGATAGTAAAGAAGCAACCCTTGAAACTTTGGTAACCATGAATCTAAAGCCAGCAATGGCAATAAGTACATATCTATCAATAATCACCCTAAATGGAAATGGACTGAATGCACCAATCAAAAGACACAGAGTAACAGAATGGATAAAAAAGCAAGACCCATCTATATGCTGTTTACAAGAGACTCACCTCAAACCCAAAGATATACAGAGACTAAAAGTGAAGGGATGGAAAAAGATATTTCATGCAAACGACAAAGAGAAAAAAGCAGGTGTTGCAGTACTTGTATCGGACAAAACAGACTTCAAAACGAAGAAAGTAGCAAGAGATAAAGAAGGACATTACATAATCATAAAGGGGTCAGTCCAACAGGAATATATAACCATTATAAATATATACGCACCCAACACAGGAGTGCCAGCATATGTGTAACAAATACTAACAGAATTAAAGGAGGAAATAGCAATGCATTCACTTTAGGAGACTTCAACACACCACTCACTCCAAGGGCCAGATCAACAAGACAGAGAATAAAGACAGAGAGGCACTGAACAACACACTACAACAGATGGACCTAACAGACATCTACAGAACTCTACACCCCAAAAGCAGCAGGATACACATTCTTCTCAAGTGAACATGGAACATTTTCCAGAATAGACCACATAGTAGGCCACAAAAAGAACCTCAGTAAATTCAAAAATATTGAAATCTTACCAACCAACTTCTAGGATCACAAAGGTATAATACCAGAAATAAATTTTAGAAAGAAACAAAAAGTCTGACCAATACATGGAGACGTAACAACATTCTCCTAATTAATCAATGGGTTAACGACCAACTCAAAACAGAAATCAAAGAATATATGGATACAAATGACAACAACAACACAAAGCCACAACTTCTGTGGGACGCAGCATAGGCAGTTCTAAGACGAAAGTATATTGCAATCCAGGACTATTTAAAGAAGGAAGAACATTCCCAAAAGAATAGTCTAAAGACACCATTACTGAAATTGGAAAAAGAAGAACATATGAGGCCCAAAGTCACCAAAAGGTCGGACATAATAAAGATCAGAGAAGAAATAAATAAAATTGAGAAGAATAAAACAATAGAAAAAATCAATAAAACCAAGAGCTGGTTCTTTGAAAAAATAAACAAAATAGATAAACCCCTAGCCAGACTCATTAAGAGAAAAAGAGAATCTACACACATAAATAGAATCAGAAATGAGGAAGGAAAATCACAACAGACCCCACAGAAATACAAAGAATTATAAGAGAATATTATGAGAATCTATATGTTCACAAGCTGGAAAACCTAGAAGAAATGGGCAACTTCTTAGAAAAATACAACCTCCCAAGACTGACCAAGCAAGAAACAAAAAAACTAAACAGACCAATCACCAGCAATGAAATTGAAACAGTAATCAAAAAACTACCCAGGAACAAAACCCCCGGACCTTATTGATTCACCTCTGAATTCTACCAGACATATAGAAAAGAAATAACACCGATTCTCCTTAAAGTTTTCCAAAAAATAGAAGAGGAGGGAATACTTCCAAACTCATTCTATGAAGCCAGCATCACTCTAATACCAAAACCGGGCAAAGATCTCACCAAAAAAGAAAATTACAGACCAATACCCTGATGAACGTAGATGCAAAAATACTCAACAAAATATTAGCAAACTGATTGAAAAATACATGAAGAGGATCATTCACCATGATCAAGTGGGATTCATCCCAGGGATGCAAGGATGGTACAACATTCGAAAATCCATCAACATCATCCACCACATCAACAAAAACCACATGATCATCTCCATAGATGCTGAAAAAGCATTTGACAAAATTCAGCATCCATTCCTGATTAAAACTCTCAACAAAATGGGTATAGACGGCAAGTACCTCAACATCATAAAGGCTATATATGACAAACCCACAGCTAACATCATACTTAACGGCGAGACGCTGAAAGCTTTTCATCTAAGATCGGGAACAAGACAGGGATGCCCACTCTCTCCACTGTTATTCAACATAGTACTGGAGGTCCTAGCCACAGCAATCAGACAAAACAAAGACATACAAGGCATCCAGATTGGTGAAGAAGAAGTCAAATTGTCACTATTTGCAGATGACATGATATTGTACATAAACAACCCTAAAGACTCCACTACAAAGCTACGAGAACTAATATCTGAATTCAGCAAAGTTGCAGGATACAAAATCAACACACAGAAATCTGTTGCTTTCCTATACACAAACGATGAAGTAACAGAAAGAGAAATCAGAAAAACAATTCCATTCACAATTGCATCAAAAAGAATAAAATACCTAGGAATAAACCTAACGAAGGAAGTGAAAGACCTGTGCTCTGAAAACTACAAGGCACTCCTAAGAGAAATTAAAGAGGACACTAACAAATGGAAATGCATCTCATGATCTTGGCTAGGAAGAATAAATATTGTCAAAATGGCTATACTACCTAAAGCAATCTACAGATTCAATGCAATCCCTATCAAACTACCAACAGCTTTCTTCAATGAATGGAACAAATAATTCTAAAATTCATATGGAACCACAAAAGACCCCGAATAGCCAAAGCAATCCTGAGAAGGAGGAATAAAACAGGGGAAATTACGCTCCCTGACTTCAAGCTCTACAAAAAGCCACAGCAATCAAGACAGTTTGGTATTGGCACAAAAACAGACCCACAGACCAGTGGAACAGAATAGAAAGTCCAAACATTAACCCAAACATATACAGTCAATTAATATTTGATAAAGGAGCCTTGGATATACAATGGGAAGATGACAGCCTCTTCAGCAGTTCGTGTTGGAAAAACTAGACAGCTATATGTAAGAGAATGAAACTGGACTACTGTCTAGCCCCATAAACAAAGGTAAACTCAAGGTGGATCAAAGACCTGAATGTAAGTCATGAAACCATAAAACTCTTAGTAAAAAACATAGGCAAAATCTCTTGGACATAAACATCAGTGACTTCTTCATGAACGTATCTCCCCAGGCAAGGAAAACAAAAGCAAAAATGAACAAATGGGACCATATCAAGGTGTAAAGCTTCTGTACAGCAAAGGACACCATCAGTAGAACAAAAAGACATCCTACAGTATGGGAGAATATATTCATAAATGACGTATCTGATAAGTGGTTGACATCCAAAATATATAAAGAACTCACGCACCTTCACAAAGAAAAAGCAAATAATCCAATTAAGAAATGGGCAGAGGACATGAATAGACACTTCTCAAAGAAGAAATTCAGATGGCCAACAGGCACATGAAAAGATGCTCCACATCGCTAATCATCAGAGAAATGCAGATTAAAACCACAATGAGATATCACCTCACACCAGTGAGGATGGCCAACATCCAAAACACAAACAACAACAAATGTTGGCGAGGATGTGGAGAAAAGGGAACCCTCCTACACTGGCGGTGGGAATGCAAATTAGTTCAACCATTGTGGAAAGCAGTATGGAGGTTCCTCAAAAAACTCAAAATAGAAATACCATTTGACCCAGGAATTCCACTCCTAGGAATTTGCCCTAGGACTGCAGCACCCCAGTTTGAGAAAGACATATGTGCCCCTATGTTTATCGCAGCACTATTTACAATAGCCAAGAAATGGAAGCAACCTACTTGTCCATCAGTAGATGAATAGATAAAGAAGGTGTGGTACATATACACAATGGAATATTATTCAGCCATTAGAAGAAACAAATCGTACCATTTGTAACAACATGGTTGGAGCTAGAAGGTATTATGCTCAGTGAAATAAGGTAAGCTGAAAAAGTCAAGTATCTAATGATTTCACTCATATGTGGAGTATAAGGACTAAGAAAAAAAAACTGAAGGAACAAAACAGTAGCAGATTCACAGAACCCAAGAACGGACTAATAGTTACCAAAGGGTAAGGGACTGAGGAAGATGGGTGGGAATGGAGGGATAAGAGGGAAAAACGGGCATTACGATTAGCAGACGTAATGTTGGGGGGCATGGGGAGGGCTGTAGAACTCAGAGAAGACAAGTAGTGATTCTGTAGCATCTCACTATGCTGATGGACGGTGAGTGTAATGGCGTTGGTGGGGGAGACCTGATGAAGGGGTAGTTTAATAACTGTAATATTGCACATGTAATTGTAGATTAATGATACCAAAATAAATTATATGTAAAAAAAAGAGTAGTCACCATGTAGCATTCTTGTTTTATTTTTACCATTTTTTTGAGATGTTATTAAAACAATCCCATGAATCATCTTTATCTATCAGTACCTCAATATTTAGTTGAAAAACATCTACAGTACTATTTTATAACCCCTCAAATTAATAATATGTATTAACATCATCTACTGTCAAGTGAATGGCCTCAAAAACATCCTTCTGCATTTGATTATTGGGATCAGGAGAGTTTGAGGCTAAAGCTACTGAGGGCCTGGCTTTCTGGACCTTTTACAGCGACCTGGTAGAGAACCATACTGTTACATTCCCCATAATGCTACCCTTCCCCAACTTGGGTTGGAAAGCAGGTCCTGCCTCACTTGTGGGGAGAGCATTTACACCTGACACCCTTTCATTTCTATTGTCCTTACCCAGATCTGCCTTCTGAGATATCCTTTAGGGATACTGGGAAAAGTGGCCACAGGGTCCCAGAAATCCAAGGTGATAATATTTCCTGCATTTCCACACTGGCTATCACAGTATGGACACATTTTCTTCTCTTGTCCTGACTGCATTGTTGGTACCTGGCAGAGTCCATCACTAGTCCTGGAGGTGTGACTTGACTTACCTGCAGCCTGTTCAACCCATGACTTGTCATCCACTAAGTAGTTAACTCTGAACAACAGAATTGGTCTACCATGCAGGATAGGGTCTCCTTTGTTCAGCTTCAAAACTCCTATAGACTGAGAGTGATGTCAGGGATAATGATGAAGGAGGAAGTACCAGGAATCTATCTCATGACCTAAACAACAATTGTACTGGCAGACTGTCTGATGTAACTATTTTGAATCTCTGGAGTTTTTTTTTGAATGCAGCTCCCAGGGGAAGACTTGGAATAGTCAGTTTCAGCTCTTGGTGAAGTAGCTGCCACCCATCACTCACCCCTTAGCCCCAGAGCAAACAGCTGTGTGTGTTGATTTTTGCTTCTGATCAAAGAAATGGGTCACCATTGTTACTCCCCTATTGACTGAAGTAGGGTATTTTAATGCAACAAACCCTGAGTTTTGACCCACTTCATTTTCCCCTTGTTTCCCTTTTGGGAGCCAGACATTTCAGGACTAGGATTCAAAAGCAGCTGCATACATGGGGAAATTAAGAATGTTACCATGCATGCCATGGGGAGGTTCAGGATTAGAAAAGTATGAGAAAGACCTGAGAAAATAATTTCAGCCTGAAGCCTGGCACAGAGACAACCTGCAATATTAAAACTCAGCAAATCCCAAGGAATCTGAATTCAGAGTTGCCATATTACAGGATTCAGATGTCCAGTTTTCAACAAAATCAGAAATTGTTGAATTTCAAAGGAATGTGACAGAGTAACACATTCAAAGGAAAAATATAAATACAAACCATCCCTGATAAAAGGCCAGGTGGCAGGTTACCGGACAAAAACTTTAAAACAGATGTGCTAAAGAGTCTCAGGGCCTAAAATTAATATACGATAAGGGAGCCATGGATATACAATGGGAAAATGACAGCCTCTTCAACAAATGCTGTTGGCAAAACTGGACAACTACATGTAAGAGAATGAAACTGGATTATTGTCTAACTCCATACATAAAAGTAAACTCAAAATGGGTTAAAGACCTGGATGTAAATCATGAATCCATAAAACTCTTAGAAGAGATTAGGATTCTGGGAAGATGGCAGCATGAGCAGGCCACTGGAAATCTCCCAAAACCATATATATTTGTGAAAATACAACAAATACAACTATTCCTAAAAGAGAGACCAGAAGATACAGTTCAACAGCCAGGCTACAGCTACATCTGTGAGAACACAGTGCCTCACGAAGTGGGTAAGATACAAAGCCGTGACCCAGCAGAACCCGAGCACTCTCCTCCCCAGCTCACCGGGGGGAGGAAAAGAATCAGAGTGGGGAGGGAGTGGAAGCACAGGACTGCTAAATAACTAGCCCTGGTGATCTGCATCAGGAGTACAGACACACATTGCATGGTGTACTGGAGATTAGAGAAATGAAAGGGCAGGGTCTGAGACAGAGACTGTGAGCAGGTCCCCACAGCTGGCTCCCCTGGGACAAAAGAAAAGCGGGTGCTTTTTAAAAAGTCTTCAAGAGACAAGGGCCCAATAGCGGAACAAAATCATCCCTGCGTACTCACCCCAGTAGGCTGGGAATCTTGAGGAATTTTGGGCCTCCTAACTGGCTGATGGGTAAAGCACCCCGCCAAAGCCCTTCATAGCGATAAGCAGCCTGCCATTCATTCCCCCCAGACTGCACCAAAAACGGTCAAGCGGATCCACCACAGCTGAGCATCAGCGGGAGAGCAGCCCCGCCCACAGCAGCCACACAGTATGTCCTCCCAGCGGGTGCGCAGCTAACCAGGAAGGGCCACAGAAGCCAGAGCAAGGTCTGGAAGGCACCAAGCAGCGCAGAACGCACCTGGCATGGCTGAGAACCCCACAGAGCTCAAGGCGAGCCTGAGGGCGGCACCGTACATGACAGCTCAGGGGATTATCCCAGAGACTGCCTCCTGGTGTGTGGGTAACCAGCAAAGGCTGTGGAAAAGGGCAAAGAGAACAACAAGCAGCAAGAGACTTTGTTCTCCCAGCTGACACACGTGGACCCTGCCTGCGACCACTTCTATCGCCATGAACAGACAGAATATGGTCCAGTCAAGCATCACCCAGACAACCCCAGAGAGAGGGCCTGGTGGGATAGATTTAAACAATATTCCTGAAAAAGAATTCAGAATAAAAGTCATAACCATGGTGATGGGCCTGCAGAGAAATATGCAAGAGCTGAGGGAGGAAATCCGGAGAGACATTACAGAAATGAAACAATCGATTGATGGAGTCAAGAGCAGACTGGAGGAGATCCAAGAGACTGTTAATGGAATAGAAAGCAGAGAACAGGAGTACAGAGAAGCTGAGGCAGAGAGAGATAAAAGAATCTCTAAGAATGAAAGAATATTAAGAGAACTGTGTGACCAATCCAAACGGAACAATATTCGCATTATAGGAGTACCAGAAGAAGAGAGAGAAAAAGGGATAGAAAGTGTCTTTTTGACATAATTGAGGAAAACTTTCCCTAGCTGGGAAAGCAAATAGTTTCTCAGACCATGGAAGTCCACAGATCTCCAAAAACAGGAACCCAAGGAAGACAACACCAAGACATGTCATAATTAAAATGGCAAAGATCAAAGACAAGGAGAGAGAATTAAAGACAGCCAGAGAGAGAAAAAAGATCACCTACAAAGGAAAACCCATCAGACTATCATCAGATTTCTCAACAGAAACCTTACAGGCCAGAAGAGAAAGGCATGGTATATTTAACGCAATGAAACAGAAGGGACTTGAACCAAGAGTACTGTATCCAGCACGATTATCATTTAAATTTGAGGGAGGGATTAAACAATTCCCAGACAAGCAAAAATTGAGGGAATTTGCCTCCCACAAACCACCTCTACAGCAAATCTTAAAGGGAATGTTCTAGATGGAAGCACTCCTAAGGCTAAAACGATGTCATAAATAAAATCATAGCAAAGAGGCAGACCATCCAAATAATAATTAAAGACAAAAAATAAAATCAACTATCCACAAAAACAGTCAAAGGAAACGTTAAAGAGTACAGAATAAAACAGCATATAAAGAACAGAGGAGGAAGAATAAGAAGGGAGAGAAATAAATAATCATCCGACTATGTTTATAATAGCTTAACAAGAGAGTTAACTTAGACTGTTAGATAGTAAAGAAGCAACCCTTGAACCTTTGGTAACCACGAATCTAAAGCCGGCAATGGCGATAAGTACATATCTATCGATAATCACCCTCAATGTAAATGGACTGAATGCACCAATCAAAAGACACAGAGTACTAGAATGGATAAAAAAGCAAGACCCATCTATATGCTGCTTACAAGAGACTCACCTCAAACCCAAAGATATACAAAGACTAAAATTGAAGGGATGGAAAAAGGTATTTCATGCAAACAAAAGGGAGAAAAAACCAGGTGGTGCAGTACTTATATCAGACAAAATAGACTTTAAAGCAAAGAAAGTAGCAAGAGATAAAGAAGGACATTACAAAATGATAAAGGGGTCAGTCCAACAAGAGGATAACCATTATAAATATATATGCACCCAACGCAGGAGCGCCGACATATGTGAAACAAATATTAACAGAATTAAAGGAGGAAATAGCAATGCATTCATTTTAGGAGATTTCAACACACCACTCACTCCAAAGGATAGATCAACCAGGCAGAAAATAAAGACACTGAGGCATTGAACAACACACCAGAACAGATGAACTTAACAGACATCTACAGAATTCTACACCCAAAAGCAGCAGGATACACATTCTTCTCAAGTGCACATGGAACATTTTCCAGAATCGACCACGTACTAAGCCACAAAAAGAAGCTCAGTAAATTTAAAAATATTGAAATTCTACCAAATTTCTCAGATCTTAGAAATAAATTTTACAAAGAAAACAAAAAGGCTCAGAAATACATGCAGGCTTAATAACATGCTCCTAAATAATCAATGGGTCAACAACCAAATTAGGACAGAGATCAAACAATATATGGAGACTAATGACAACAGAACAAAGCCCCAACTTCTGTGGGACACAGAAAAGGCAGTTCTAAGAGGGAAGGATATTGCAATCCAGGCCTATTTAAAGAAGGAAGAACAATCCGAAATGAATAGTCTAAAGTCACTATTATTGAAAATGGAAAAAGAAAAACAAATGAGACCCAGAGTCACCAGAAGGGGGGACATAATAAAGATTACAGAAGGAATAAATAAAATTGAGAAGAATAAAACAGTAGAAAAAAAATCAATGAAACCAAGAGCTAATTCTTTGAAAAAATAAACAAAATGGATAAATCCCTAGCCAGACTTATTAAGAGAAAAAGAGAATCTACACACATAAATAGAATCAGAAATGAGAAAGGAAAAATCAGGATGGACCACACAAAATTACAAAGAATTATTACAGAATACTATGAAAATCTATATGCTAACAAACTGGAAACCTACAAGAAGCGGACAACTTCTTAGAAAATACAAACGTCCAAGACTGACCAAGGAAGGAACAAAAAACCTAAACACACCAATTACCACCAATGAAACTGAATTGGTAATCATTAAAACACCCAAAAATAAAACCCCCGGTTGAGATGGATTCACCGCTGAATTTTATCAGACATATAGAGAAGAAATAATACCCATTCTCCTTAAAGTTTTCCAAAAAATAGAAGAGGAGGGAATACTTCCAAACTCATTCTATGAAACCAGCATCACTCTAATACCAAAACTAGGCAAAGACTGCACCAAAAAAGAAAATTACAGACCAATATCCCTGATGAACATAGATGCAAAATACTCAACAAAATGTTAGAAAATGGAATTCAAAAATGCATCAAAAGGATAATAAACCATGATAACCTGGGATTTATCTCAGGGATGCAAGGATGGTACAACATTTGAAAATCTATCAATATCACACACCACATAAACAAAAAGAACAAAAACCACATGATCATCTCCATAGATGCTGAAAATGCATTTCACAAAATTCAACATCCATTCATGATAAAAACTCTCAACAAAATGGGTATAGAGGGAAAGTACCTCAACATAATAAAGGCCATATATGACAAACCCACAGCCAACATTATACTTAACAGTGAGAAGCTGAAAGCTTTTAATCTAACATCAGGAAGAAGACAGGGATGCCCACTACCCCCAATCTCCCCACTGTTATTCAACATAGTACTGGAGGTCCTAGCCATGGCAATCAGACAAAACGAAGAAATACAAGGCATCCAGATTGATAAAGAAGAAGGCAAATAGTCACTATTTGCAGATGACATGATATTGTACATAAAAAACCCTAAAGACTCCACTCCAAGACAACTAGAACTAATATCTGAATTCAGCAAAGTTGCAGGAGGCAAAATGAATACACAGAAATCTTGCTTCTCTATACACTAACGATGAGCTAACAGAAAGAGAAATCAGGAAAACAATTCCATTCACAATTGCATCAAAAAGAATAAAATACCTAGGAATAAACCTAACGAAGGGAGTGAAAGACCTATACCCTGAAAACTACAAGACACTCATAAGGGAAATTAAAGACCACACTAACAAATGGAAATTCATCCCTTGCTCTTGCTAGGAAGAATAAATATTGTCAAAATGGCTATACTACCTAAAGCAATCTACAGATTTAATGCAATCCCTATGAAGATACCATCAGAATTCTTAAATGAACTAGAACAAATAGTTCTAAAATTCATAATGAACCACAGAAGATCCTGAATAGCCAAAGCCATCCTGAGAAAGAAGAAAAAAATGGGGAATTACGCTCTCAGACTTCAAGCTCTACTACAAAGCCACAATAATCAAGACAATCTGGTACTGGCACAAGAGCAGACCCACAGACCAGGGAATGGAATAGAGAGTCCAGACATTAACCCAAACATACATGGTCAATTAATATACAATAAAGGAGCCATGGATATACAATGGGGAAATGACAGCCTCTTCAACAGCTGGTGGCAAAACTGGACAGCTACATGTAAGAGAATGAAACTAGATTACTGTCTAACCCCATACACAAAAGTAAACTCAAAATGGATCAAAGACCTGAATGTAAGTCATGAAACCATAAAACTCTTAGAAAAAAACATAGGCAAAAATCTCTTGGACATAAACATGAGCAACTTCTTCATGAACATATCTCCCCGGGCAAGGGAAACAAAAGCAAAATGAACAAGTGGGACTATATCAAGCTGAAAGGCTTCTGTACAGCAAAGGACACCATCAATAGAACAAAAAGACATCCTACATTATGGGAGAATATATTCATATATGACATATCCAATAAGGGGTTGCCATCCAAAATATATAAAGAACTCATGCACCTCAATAAACAAAGAGCAGATAATCCAAGTAAAAAATGGGCAGAAGATCTGAATAGACACTTCTCCAAAGAAATTCAGATGGCCAACAGGCACGTGAAAAGACGCTCCACATCACTAATCATCAGAGAAATGCAAATTAAAGCCACAATGAGATACCACCTGACACCAGTTAGGATGGCCACCATCCAGAACACAAACAACAACTAATGTTGACGAGGATGTGGAGAAAGGGAAACTCTGGTACAACTGCTGATGGGAATGCAAATTAGTTCAACCATTGTGAAAAGCAGTATGGAGGTTCCTCAAAAACTCAAAATAGAAATACCATTTGACCCAGGAATTTACCCTAAGAATGCAGCAGCCCAGTTTGAAAAACATATGCACCCCTATGTTTATCGCAGCACTATTTACAATAGCCAAGAAATGGAAGCAACCTAAGTGTCCATCAGTAGATGAATGGGTAAAGAAGATGTGGTACATATACACAATGGAATATTATTCAGCCATAAGCAGAAACAAATCCAGACATTTGCAACAATATGCATGGAGCTAGAGGGTATTATGCTCAGTGAAATAAGCCAAGCGGAGAAATACAACTACCAAATGATTTCACTCATATGTGGAGTATAAGAACAAAGAAAAAAAACTGAAGGAACAAAACAGCAGAAGACTCACAGAACCCCAGAATAGACTAACAGTTACCAAAGGGAAAGGGACTGGGGAGGATATGTGGGAAGGGAGGGAGAAGGGGAATAAGTGGCTTTACGATTAGCACACATAATGTAGGGGGGTGCACTGGGAAGGCAATATAGCACAGAGAAGACAAGTAGTGACTCTAACATCTTACTACACTGATGGACAGTGCCTGTAATGGGGTATGTGGTGGGTACTTGATAATGGGGGGAATCTAGTAACTACAATGTTGCTCGTGTGATTTTATATTAATGATACCAAAATAAAATTTTTATTTAAAAGAAATAAAAATAGAAATACCACTTGACCCAGGAATTCCACTCTTGAGAATTTACCTAAAAAAACAATAACCCTGATTCAAAAAGACATATGCACCCCTGTGTTTATCGGAGCACTATTTACAATAGCCAAGAAACAGAAGCAACCTAAGTGTCCATCAGTAGATAAATGGATAAAGAAGTGTTACCTATACACAGTGGAATATGATTCAGCCATAATAAAAAACAAATCCTACCATTTGCAACAACATGCATGGAGCTAGAGGGTATTATGCTCAGTGAAATAAGCCAGACGGAGAAAGACAAGCACCAAATGATTTCACTCATTTGTGGAGTATAACAACTAAGCAAAACTGAAGGAACAAAACATCAGCAGACTCACAGACTCCAAGAAGGGACTAGTGGTTACCAAGGGAAAGGGGCTGGGGAGAATGGGTGGGGAGGGTGGGATAAGGGGACTAAGGGGCATTATAATTAGCACTCACAATATAGGTAGGTTAGGCAGAAGGCGGTATAGCATGGAGAATACAAGTAATAACTCCATAGCAGCTTACTGTGCTGATGGACAGTGACTGCAATGGGGTGGGTGGGGGGAATTGATAATATGGTGAATGTTGAAACCAAAATGTTGCTCATGTAAAGGCTTCATAAGATTGTATATCAGGAGTTCCAGGAAGATGGCGGCGTGAGCAGGGCGCCGGAAATCTCCTCCCAAAACTGTATATATCTATGAAAATACACCAAATACAACTACTCCTGAAAGAGAGACCAGAATTTAGAGCACAGTGCACACCATGCATCTGCACCTGACTGGACTCGGCACCCCGCGAGTCGGTCTTAAAGATCCCAGGTGACATACGTCGCACCTACCAGTGACCACTTCTATTGCCATGAAAAGACAGAGGAATATGGTACAGACGAAGATCACCCAGACCCGGACAACACCTGAGAGGGACCGGAAGGGATGGAAACGCACATTCTTCCTGAAAAAGAATTCAGAATAAAAGTCATAACCATGTTGATGGATCTACAGAGAAATATGCAAGAGCTGAGGATGGAAAGTGACGAAAGTCAGGAAAGACAACGCAGAAATGAGACAAGCCATCGACGGGCTTAGCTGCAGACTGAACGAGGTGCAAGAGACTGTTAATGGAATACAAATCAGAGAACAGGAATACAGAGCACCGGAGGCAGAGAGATAAAAGGATCTCTAGGAATGAAAGAATTTTAAGAGAACTGTGTGTCCAATCGAAATGGAACAATATTCGGATTATAGGAGTACCAGAGGAAGAAGAGAGAGAAAAAAGGAAAGAAAGTGTCTTTGAAGAAATAATTGATGAAAACGTCCCCATGCTGGGGAAGGAAATAGTCTTGAAGTCCATGGAAGCCCACAGATCTTCTAACACAAGGGACCCAAGGAAGACAACACCAAGACACATAATAATTAAAATGGCAAAGATCAAAGAAAAGGACAGTATTAAAGGCAGCTAGGGAGAGAAAAAAGATCACCTACAAAGGAAAACCCATCAGACTATCATCACACGTCTCAACAGAAAACTTACAGGCCAGAAGAGAATGGCATGATATATTTAACGTTATGAAACAGAAGGGCCTCGAACCAAGGATATTGTATCCGCACGATTATCATTTAAATATGACAGAGGGATTAAAAATTTTCCAGACAAGCAAAACCTGAGAGAATTTACATCTTATGAAACACCTCTACAGGACATCTTAAAGGAACTGCTCTAGAGGGAAGCACTCCTAAGGCTAAAAAGATGTCACCAGAGAAAATAAAATCATAGCAAAGAAAGCAGACCATCCAAATACTAACTAAAGGCAAAGAATAAAACACCTAGTATATAAAGAATGGAGGAGGAAGAATAAGAAGGGGGAGAAATAAAGAAACATCAGACTGTGTTTACAATAACTTAACAAGAAAGTTAAGTTAGATTGTTAGATAGTAAAGAAGCAACCCTTGAACCTTTGGTAACCACGAATCTAAAGCCAGCAATGGCAATAAGTACATATCTATCAATAATCACCCTAAATGTAAATGAACTGAATGCACCAATCAAAAGACACAGAGTAATAGAATGGATAAAAAAGCAAGACCTATCTATATGCTGCTTACAAGAGACTCACCTCAAACCCAAAGATATACACAGACTAAAAGTGAAGGGATGGAAAAAGATATTTCATGCAAACAACAAGGAGAAAAAAGCAGGTGTTGCAGTACTTGTATCAGACAAAATAGACTTCAAAACGAAGAAAGTAGCAAGAGACAAAGAAGGACATTACATAATGATAAAGGGGTCAGTCCAACAAGAGGATATAACCATTATAAATATATATGCACCCAACACAGGAGAGCCGGCATATGTGAAACAAATACTAACAGAATTAAAGGAGGAAATAGACAGCAATGCATTCATTTTAGGTGACATCAACACACCACTCACTCCAAAGGACAGATTAACCAGACAGAAAATAAGTAAAGACACAGAGGCACTGAACAACACACTAGAACAGATGGACCTAACAGACATCTACAGAACTCTACACCCAAAAACAACAGGATACACATTCTTCTCAAGTGCACATGGAACATTTTCCAGAATAGACCACATACTAGGCCACAAAAAGAACCTCAGTAATTTCAAAAATATTGAAATCCTACCAACCAATTTCTCAGATCACAAAGGTATAAAACTAAAAAATAAATTTTAGAAAGAAATCAAAAAGGCTCACAAATACATGGAGACTTAACAACACTCTCCTAATTAATCAATGGGTTAACGACAAAATCAAAACAGAAATCAAAGAATATATGGAGACTAATGACAACAACAACACAAAGCCACAACTTCTGTGGGACGCCACAAAGGCAGTTCTAAGAGGAAAGTATATTGCAATCCAGGCCTATTTAAAGAAGGAAGAACATTCCCAAATGAATACTCTAAAAACACAATTACTGAAATTGGGAAAAGAAGAACAAATGAGGCCCAAAGTCACCAGAAGGAGGGACATAATAAAGATTAGAGAAGAAATAAATAAAATTGAGAAGAATAAAACAATAGAAAAAATCA